>JACXGM010014349.1:8646-22285 GCA_016801145.1 Umbra pygmaea
ACACCTGAGGTAAACACAGTCTGTTATCAGCCATCACACCTGAGGTAAACACAGTCTGTTATCAACCATCACACCTGAGGTAAACACAGTCTGTTATCAACCATCACACCTGCAGTGAAGCACAGCATGTCTGTTTGTGACTGTTACGCTGTCTGTCTGCGATGCTGTCCGTCTGTGTTTCTGTCTGTCTCTCTCTGTTTTTTGTTCCTGTCTTTCTTACATTCTCTCTGACATGGGAACACACTGTTCAACTTTCCTTCTCTCAATTCAATGTGAAAGGGTTTAATGGCATGGGAAAAGTTTACATTACCCAAATAAACTAAAAACAAACAACAATCAAAAACAAATTAATCAAGGAAAAACATGTGACCATAACAATCTGACCATGTAAACATTAGATATAAGCAGTTAACAGTGTAAGAATGTGGGCAGTATTACAAAATAGCAGTTGACCATGTTTAGGTCCTGGATTCTAATAGTCTAAAAGCTGTGGTATATCAGACATTATAAACTGGGTTGTTCGAAACCTGAACGCTGATTGGCTGAAAGCAGAACACAATATATCAGACTGTATACCACTAGTATGACCAAAAAAACATAAAATATCTCTGTGCTAATGAAGTCAGAATCCAGCTGATAGAAGAAATAAAGGTGTTATAAGAGTTAACGCACATACATCAGCATGCAAGGACGCAGACTTGTTTTTAATGCACAAACTGTGTTGGAATTTGGTGGCTTTAGCAGCAAAAATATTTTCCAGTCGCATGTCAGAAGAGGCTTCCATGGCTCAAAAACAAACTCCTCAGCACTACAAAAGATTATAGTAAAAAGTCAAGGCATAGCCACAACGACTGGTGTGTTGCATACTTTTATGTGGAATCCCAAATCACCATAACTAATTTCTGCATAGTAGCATGAAGCGCCCATTTTAAGACAAACAAATACATACAACAAAATAACCTTGTGTTAAATCCCACAGCATAGACAATGTTGGCCCTAATAGGCTCTGTGGTTTGTGGTACACTGCCAAAATACATTGACAACATGTGACAACAACATATGAATTTCACAGTTCAACTGGCTTGAGGGTAGAAAGTGCAGCTCAGTTTCCACATTAATCTGATGGCAGTGGGAAATACCCAGTCTTCCTATGGCAACCTATAACAATAGCAAGACATTTTCTGTTTCTGTCTGTAACCACGATCAATCTCTTCCTCTATATATTTTGCCAAAGCAAGTGAAAAACAAACAAAACATAAATTTCCCTCCCTTTTTCTCGCACGCACGCACGCACACGCACACACACACACTAATCTGTTAATCAAACATGACATGGTGATGATTTGGTCCTGTGGTTATGAGGCTGATAGTAGACTAATCTGTTAATCAAACAGTAGACTTGCCTCTTAATGCCGCATGAGACTGCTAGCATGGAAATACTACACAGATATCATTTTTACAGTAGCGAATATGATTACAATTTGGCTCAAGGAGATTTTTATCTGTCCAAAACCTCCCCCACGCCACGCCACACACACACATTTTCTGAAAGTACAAAATGCATGGTCAGAAAAATATTCAATACTTGCAATGCAGCTTGCGGGTTCATCACTTTTTCCTGCAATCCTGTTCACATGCACTAGTTTTGTTTCACACACGTTGTCAATTGGGGGTAATATGTATGGGTAATATGGGTTTAGCAACATTTACAACAACCCTACATTGAAGGGATTTTCTGCAATTATGCATTATATAACTATTTCACATGCAGATACTGCCTTTGTATTATTGTGTTCACCACAGTTAAAAATGTAATTAGCAAGCCTTAGTCTATACACTCTAAAAACTGTGTTTGCAAAAATGGTGCTAAATAGCACTAAAAGTGGTTAATTGGCTTGTAATCATAGGGGAACCACTTTAAGTGCTATATAGCACCTATATTTAAAAATGGTGCTATGTAGATCCATAAGAGTTTCCATATAGCACCTTAACCACCCCAAAGAACTGCTGAAGAACCGCTGAAGAACCATTTGTTTTTAGAGTGTATATGTAGTGTATAAACATGTGTATATATAGAGATTGTGTTGCAGTTAACACATTTCCTCAATTAGAATATATGGTAGAAAATATATATATTTTGTGAAAGCAGGAAATTCTATGGTGACCTTAGGTACAGATGGATTTTGCCTAGAAAGGACTTATAGATAAGTTGATATCAATGAGTTAGGTGGCAAGTATGTGTAATTAGAGCCAGCAAACTAGTGCACAGTCTGCAGTGGAGGGTGTTAAATGGGGAGTAGTTGACAAAAGGGGTGGTAATGAGATTAATTTTCAAAGAAGGGATTTTGAGGCTCTTCTGTAAATTAGTCTAGGATTGGTTGGATGGATATTTTCACCAGGGTGTGTTTTGAAGCACTGCATGAAGGATGCCTTATTGTGGAATAGGAAGCCAATCCTAGATTGAATTTGAGTGGCGATGGTTAATGTGGGCCTGGAATGAAACAGTCTAACCAGACATCTAGGTACTTGTAGGTGTCCAGATATATTAGTTTAGACCTATCCAGAGTGGTGATAAAGTGGGCTCCAAAATTACTGGCACCACTGACTGGCAATGCACAAACAATACTGTAAAAGATATAAACTAGACAATTATAGAGAAAAACTAAGAATACCAATGTGAGAAATTATGTACTTTATTAATGTGTCAAAGAAACTAACCAATATCATTTATTGATTAAATTAAAACTCAATAGGCCAGTTTTGAAGACACAGATTAAGCCTTGTCCTGGACTAAATAATCAAGTTGAATGGAAATCTCCATTGATTTTGCTTTTTAATCCAAGATTAGTCTTAATCCTTCTATATGAAACAGGCTTATTTTCATCCAAATCAAAGGTTCACAATTAATGTCAGCCTTAAGGATTATTGTAATTAACATCTACAAAAATTAAACCAGGAATTGAATTCCACTTATTTAAGTTCATCTAAGTCTTAAGGAACTATATTGGGCCTTTATTTCACTTCCTGTTCCACTTGGATATAAAATTAAATAACATGCATGCAATATCCCTTTGTCATCCAACACCATGAAGAAAACAAAAGAACTGGCAGTTCAAAAGAGACAGATGGTCATAATCCATCATAAATCTGGTAATGGCTGCAAGAAGATCCACAAATGATTGAATATACCATTTAGCACTGTCAGGGCAATTATTACAAAATTCAAATCACATGGGTAGAGGAGTAGATGACACATATGCATTTTGCAGGAAGGAGGATGGTGAGAAAAGCAACAAAATCCCCAAGAATCCTTGTGACAGAATTGCAGTTCTTGGTGGGGTCTTGGGGTCACCATGTTTCAAAAGGCACCATCAGACGCCACCTCCACAACCACGGCCTCTTTGAAAGGGTTGAAAGCTCTTTCTGACAACAAGACACAGACGCAAGCGCTTGGAGTTTACCAAACATCATTTAAATTATGACTGGAGAACGGTGCTCTGGTCAGATGAGACCAAAATTTAACGACTTGGTCAGATACAGCATTGGCATGTTTGGAATCGAAGCAGAGATGCAGACAAGGAGAGGCACCTCATACCCACAGTGAAATATGGTGGTGGGTCAGTGATGTTTTGGGGCTGTTTTAATTTCAGAGGTCCAGGGGCACTGGTCAAGATTGATGGCATAATGAATTCCACCAAGTATCAGGTGGTTTTGCCTCACAATCTGGTTTCCTCTGCCAGAAGGCTGGGTCTTAGCCATAGGTGGACTTTCCAACAAAACAATGACCCAAAAACATACCTCAAGATCCACACAGAAATGGTTCTGTGACAACAAAATCAATGTTCTGCCATGGCTATCTCAGTCGCCGGACCTTAATCCAATCAAAAACCTGTTGGCTGAGTTGAAGAGGGCAGTTGACAAGCACATACCCATTGCCCAAGGATCTGCATTTAGGAATGGTCCAAAATCCCTCCAGATGTGTTCCTTAACCTTGTCAAACATTACAGAAAGAGACTACATGCTATTATCCATGCCAGAGGGGGTGCACTATTGGTGCATTCCAGGCAACCCGTAACTTGTGTTTTCACAACCTTCTACCCGTGAAAGTGCTCTGGAATGGCAGCCAAACCCATAACTTACTACTCCTGAACTCATACCAGATTGTTGTACTCCCAGTTACAGTTTTTGACATCACACACACATAAACAACAATGGCGACCACTGTTGATCCTGTACAGATGCCGGTGGTTAACGGGGTGAAATAAATAGACAAATAGGCAACGTAAAGTAATTCCGCACATTGTAATAAAAAAAATACACATACGATTGTGTACTACTACATGTTATGTTTATTAAATGAAACCCAAAATAGGTTGCCAACTAGAAGTTGTTAGTATCAACGTTAGGTAGCTAATAGCTAACAGTGTTGGGTAAAGTAGCTTGTCCAGTTACATTTCAGTTACTTGCTGTGTTCACATGTTTTGGGAAGTCCCTAATTAAGACAAAATGATCGGGTAAATGGAGTTCATATCAATCATGGTCACCAGTAAGATATTTTCTATTTTTCTATCTCTTTCTATTTGTTTTATAGGTTACTTTTAAGATATGAACTCCATTTCCCTGATCATTTTGTCTTAATTAGGGACTTGTGAACTCAACATGTAACTGGAATGTAACTGAAAAGCAGCTTTACCCAACACTGCTAGCTAACGTTAACGTCATTAGGCATAAGTCAACTATTGTTGTCGTGATTTTTGCCTGGAACTCTACCAAGTCGTAAGTTGTGACTTGAAGTCGTAACTTACAGGCAAAAAATTGTGTCTGGAACACAGCATAAGTACTGAATAATGAGTGCCAAAATTTATGAAACCCTGATTTTGGTGAAATTTATTTTGTGTTAAATAACTTTATGATTTGGGTTGGTTCCATTGCAAAATTTGTGTAATACAGAATGTCTGACATGTTGGTATTGTGTGTTTATCTCCATAATTGTGTTTTTTATATGTTTTACAGTATTGTTTGTGCATTGTTAGTCAGGGGTGCCAGTGATTTTGGAGCCCCCTGTATTAGTCAAGCCTGCAGCCAGTGATCAGTTAAAGAGCATGCATTTAGTTAACTAGAATTTAAAAAGATTGTATGGCAGCAAAGGGTCATGTCTAGAAGGGATACAGCTTCTGTCAAAGTGGCACGAAACGAAATGAAGATTGTCTAGCTATCGGGGGTCAGATGGCTCAGTGAATAGGGAGTCAGACTTGTAGTCAGAGGGTTGCTGGTTCAATTCCCGACTGTGCCAAATGTCATTGTTTCCTTGGGCAAGGCACTTTTGCTCCAGGGAAATGTCCCTCTATTCACTGAAATTTGCTCTGGATAAGAGCGTCTAATAAATTACTCCCCTGCACCTTTATAACTCGGTGTTCTAGACCTGTATGCATCCAGTAACAGAGGGTATTAACGTTTTCAAGTCACCATTTTCACTGCTCAGCGCTCACCCATTGTAAAAAGCACAACATATTTGACAGACTTTTGAACTAGCTAACTCCCTGCTGGTGTTGCCATTCAAACAATTAACTAGCTTCAATAGTAGTTGGCTAGCTAATTTATACTTTTTTCTTCCAACAGCTAGCTAGCTGGCTAGCATCTGGTGCAAGAGAGAATGACGTCATTTTGACATGAGCTGTATCCCTTCTAGCCTTGACCGCATCAAAGCTCTTTTAGAGGTTTGTTAGAACAGTGTCCAATAAAGGGCCAGATGTAAATAAAATGGTGTCATCTGTAAAGAAGGGGATCAGAAGTTCACCAGCAGCACAAGTGACATCATTGATATACACAGAATAAAGTCAGCCCGAGATACTAACCCTGTACCACCCCCATGGAGACATCCAGAGGTCCAGACAGCAGACCCTCCGACTTAACACACTGAACCCTATCTGAGAATTAGTTGGTGAACCAGGTGAGGCACTCATTTGAAGAAACCAAGGCTCTTGAGTCTGCCAATGTGGATGCGGTGATTGACTGAGTCAAAAGCCTTGGCCAGGTCAATGACTGCTGCACAGTAGTGTCTTTTACCAATGGTGGTTAGAATGTTGTTTAGGACCTTGACTGTGGCTGAGGTGCACCCACGACCAGCTATGAAACTGGATTTCATAGCAGAGAGGCTGTGGTGGGATTCAAAATGGTGGATAATCTGTTTGTTATCCTGGCTTTCGATGACGTTGGAGAAGCAGGACAGGATGGAGACATGCAGTTTGGGTCTAGAGTATCTCCTCCCTGGAAAAGGGGAATGACTGCAGTGGCTTTACAACCTCTAGGGAACACTAATGATGTGAAAGAGAAGTTAAAAAGGCTTGTAATAATAGCTGTGGATAATTTTAGAAAGGGTTACATGTGGTTAAGACAGAACTCAGTTCAGCCAGGAAACCCAAGATACATCATCGGACAACAGGAATGTGCCCACCAGTCACACTCCATAGTCAATATTGCAGCTTATTTAAACCATGTGTACCCATTCAGTATGTTGCATGCTGGTCACGCCAACAGGTAGCTACATACTTCTGGTGCCGGCCTGCTGTGTACATTCAATTACACATGGGCTGAAGGCTTGTGTGTGCTTGATTTAAGGATGTCATCCTGTTTGCTATTTGGGCATATCAACCCTGACAGAGTAGCTTATGGCTAGCATTCCTCCGTTTCAATTCATTTTTGGCCAGTGTTGTGGTTCTTGGTGGTGTACGACCACAAGTTGATAGGTTGGCTTCTCTCACGATAGTGTTTGCTTTTGCTGGCGGTGCCCAGAATCGGCTTGTCTTGCTGGACATTTACTGCTACGTCCGCAAAGGCTGTGTGTTGACCTGGTCCGTGCACTCAAAGGGTGGCAGGTCTGTGTGTTTTCTATGTTTTGTTCAGGACTCCTTGTACCATCACGCAGAGCTGTGGTTAGGCAGGAGGAGTTTGATATAATCCAACAGATGATGTCATTGCTGCTGTTTGTCAGTGACAGGGCCCTGAGGTGTATGCCTTCTGGGGGCCCAGGATTCCTGGAGTCGGCCCTGTTCATTTGAATGTTGTCAGCATTGCACTCTTCTGTGAAGTCAGTATGTTTGCAACAATGAACGTTCCATTTGGGGCTTTAAATTTCATGTGTACATCTTACCTTCAATGTCAGTGTAAAGCATGATTTTGTCAGCTGTGAATTGAAAGTGAGCTGCGGAATAGTCTTGTTTGCCTAGCTGACGAGAGGCAGGGCTTGCCTTGAGTTTACACTGCTCGAGTACTTTTGTGAATGTTTGTGTTCGCCTGTATTGGTTGTCCGTCGCGCAATGCTGGTTGACCTCCGGGCTTGCAAGCGGTCGCCGGGTCATTGATTGATTCATAAATCACTGTTAGTTCTCTCTGTTTACACAGGTGTTGTTGGGTTTAAAGAGCTCATGAAATGCATCATAATTATTCAGCTCTCTGATTCATAAATATATTGAATGGTATTATTCTGCTGGCAGCTCAAAGGATGACATCAGTGTGGTACACGGAGAAAACATTCAGATCAGTGCAGTGTGTATAATTCCTTGTAAAAGTAGTGACCTGGAAACAAGGCTGATGTGGGGCAGGCAATGGTTGAGGTAGGGATTACAGGGAATGTTGTAAGAAACTACAATCCATCTCAGAAACAATGGATCTTTAGTCCCATTCATTAGCTATTCTATGGCATGCTACATGTATTTCTAATGGATAGTTTCATGATCAAAGAGATACCCATTTCAGGCATTATTAATATGCAATGATGCATTCTATCTATTTCAGGGGTTTCCATTAGGTGTGCCCAATATCAATGCCAGTGGTCTAGCTCATCTTTTCAGATGTTATACCTAGTTGGAATATTAAGATACCATCTGTGAGGAGTGTTCTGCAATAGTGAAACACACATGGTATTGTGTCTCCGGGCTCTTTGGTTCACTGAAATCAATCTCAGACACCTGTGATAACTAGTTTCCCAGGTGAGCCTGCTTAAAGATGTTCCACATTATTAAGCAGGCCACAGGTTTCAAGAAATGTTGGAAAGAAAAAGGATCTCTCTGCTGCAGAAAAGTGTCAAATAGTGCAGTGCCTTGGACAAGATATTTTACGAAAACTTAAGCATGATCATCGTACTGTGAAGAGATTTGTGGCTGATTCAGAGCACAGAAGTGTTTGTGAAGATAAAGGCATAATGAGGAAGGTTACTGCCAGACAGGTTCATTTGATTAAAAGAGCACCTCTAGGATCCTCTAGAGGCTTGCACCCCTAACCAAGGTCTAGGATCCTCTAGAGGCTTGCACCCCTAACCAAGGTCTAGGATCCTCTAGAGGCTTGCACCCCTAACCAATGTCTAGGATCCTCTAGAGGCTTGCACCCCTAACCAAGGTCTAGGATCCTCTAGAGGCTTGCACCCCTAACCAAGGTCTAGGATCCTCTAGAGGCTTGCACCCCTAACCAATGCTCACAAGTAGAAATGGTTGCAGTGGGCCCAGAAACACATGAAGACACATTTTCATACATTCTTGTTTACTAGTGAGTGCCGTGTAAACCCTGGATGGTCCAGATAATTGGAGTAGTGGATGGTTGGTGGGTGGCCACCATGTCCCAGTAAGGCTGCGACGTCAGCAAGGAGGTGGTGGAGTCGTGTTTTGGGCCGGAATCATCGGGAGAAAGCTGGTAGGCCCCTTTAGAGGGGGGGGTCGGTAGTACCCTTTTGTATATACCTCGGCAAAGTATATAGAGTTTCTGACTGATCACTATCTTGCATGGTGCAAAAAGAAGAACCATGCCTTCCGTAGCAAAATAATCTTCACGCATGACATTGCACCATCTTATGCTGCAAAGAATACCTCTGTGTCATTGGCTTCTATGGGCATAAATGGAGAAACTCATGGTGTGACCCCCATCCTCCCCTGACCTCATCCCTATTGAGAACCTTTGGAGCATCCTCAAGCAAAAGATCCATGAGGGTGGGAGGCAGTTCGCCACAAAACAGCAGCTCTGGGAGGCTATTTTGACATCCTGCAAAGAAATTCAAGCAGAAACTCTCCATAAACTCACAAGTTCAATGGATGCAAGAATTGTGAAGGTGATATCAAAGAAAGGGTCATATGTTAACATGTAACTTGCCCTGTTAAGATGTGTTTGATTGAAATAGCTTTTGATTTCAGTAAATATGAACTTATATTGCTGCAAATTCAACAAATGACCATTATATTTTCTTTACAACGTATAAAATGTTTTGAAACTCTGTTTTGCATAATAATTTGGAACATTTTGATTTATTTTTGGCAAAAATACTGTTTTAGTTGGGTGGTTTGTTGTCAAATCTATGGGTTGAGTCAATATAACCAAGGGGGAAGGCTTAGACCCAGAAGTTGGAGCAGCCCTGGGTGGATTCTGATGCTACCTGGCTATCACCTCACGTTAGCATTCCATTCATTTCTTTCATTTTGACTGTAAGACTGTTAGGCTAAATATAACCAACTTTTATAAGATGGGTTTGGTACTGTGTACTTTGCTTATTGCATTTTGTTATTCCTAGTTGTACTCATCTACTGTATGTTGTTAACAGTAGCACTTTTCTGCACATGATCATGCTATGGCATTACCCTAAAGCCCTTAACATAATGCCAACACATCGGTTGTTGCAAGGTTTTAACCAATACATTGGGTTGCCTGTCTGAACTGAAAAAAGTGAATGAATGCAGTTACATTTTTTTTCACTGATCCATTGTGGGAATCAAACCCACAAACCTGACTATCCACAATCTTCCTACCAAGTGTGTTAAACAGGTTTTTTTGCCACCAAAACAGCAGCCCCATTTGCAACAAACTGCGATGCACTGTGTTCTGACACCTTTCTATCAGATCTGAGCTACAGTAGCTCGTTTGTTGGATCGGACCACACAGGCCAGCCTTCGCTCCCCACGTGCATCAATAAACTTCGGCCGCCCATGACCCTGTCGTCGGTTCACCGATTTTCCTTCCTAGAACCACGTTTGATAGGTACTGACCACTGCAAACTGGGAACCCCCCACACGAGCTGCAGTTTGAGATGCTCTGACCCAGTCGTCTAACCATCACAAGTTGGGTCTATATTTTGTATTGACCGGACAGGAGGAAGCAGAGGCCAGGGAGACAGGTAGGGGGAGCCAGAGAGGAAGTGTACAGACACTCAGGGAGACAGGTAGGGGGAGCCAGAGAGGAAGGGCACAGACACTCAGGGAGACAGGTAGGGGGAGACAGAGAGGAAGGGCACAGACTCTCAGGGAGACAGGTAGGGGGAGACAGAGAGGAAGTGTACAGACACTCAGGGAGACAGGTAGGGGGAGCCAGAGAGGAAGGGCAAAGACAGTTTTAAACCCCCGTCTCCAAGGAGGCGTGTGTAGACCTGAGTCGGGAGCTTAGGCCAGTGGTTTTCAAGGTGGGGGGGCCTCAGCAAATTGGAGTGAAGATAAGGTGGGTAAATGCTTGAGATGCGTGGTTTGCAGTTACATCCGCGGATCGGGTGAATGACGTGACAAAAAAATATTTTTAAATTAAATTCGGACGGGTGGCGGTTGAACCAATCAAATGAAAAAATATATACATTGTTAAATATTGTTGGGTGGGTGCTGCTTTGAAAATTGGTCAAAAACATAGGTGCGAAAGGATGGCCGACAGATGATGAGCTTTGTGATGCGGTAACGGATGAAAAAATAGCCCATCCGCCAGGGCTGGGAGGTATACTGGAAAAAACGATATACCAGTCTTCATATATGTAGCGGTTTGCTATATTCGTTACTGGTATTTTTTCTATGTCATTCCGACAGCTGCAACAACTGAGAATAATCTAATTTTGGAATAAACTGCGCCTCCACTGCGCCATATCACTGCGTGCACACAAACACACGCGAGAAACAAACACCTGGAAGTTAGATAAACGGTGGAAAAAAATAATAAAGGATGCAAGTAGAGTTATCCCGGCAGCAGCAAGTGAACAATTTGTTGTTAAAAAGGGTGCAACGTCGATAGTGTGGATATGGTTTGGTTTTAAGACAACAAATCCAGATCACAACATGTATTGTCTAGCAGCTGACAGTAGCAGCCATCAGGCAAGTGTTATTTAAATATACTTTTCAATGCCTCGTTTTATAAGTATAGAACCTATTTGTACTACTGTAGAAGTTTGGTACCATTCGGGCATTATTAGTGGGGTAATTTACGAGATACACCCTTGGTTCCATTAGCTCCTGCACTAAGCCACTCGACCAATGTTATAACAATGGAAAACAGCTTATGGGGGGTTGTTTGGCTCGAGGTCAAGGTGCAAAGGACCCTAGGGTTAGATTACTCGAACCATCACTTTCAGCCAGAGACAGTAAATAGGCACATTTTCCATGCCCATAACCTGTAAAACCAATCTGATTGTCTGTTCTATACCCGTAGTTAATCTGGTTAAATGACAGTGGGACGTTTTTGTAATTCATAAGCCTAAGCCCTTATTTGAAGCTGTGATCTTGTCCTGGTTTACTTGAATATTTACATTATTTTGTTATTGTATTTGGTACCATTCTTCAGCCTTTGCAATTTATTTAAGGTATTTATTGTGTTATTTATTTTCAATGTGTTGGTGCAATAACATGGCACGGTTCAGTACTAAAGCCATAGACAGTGGATAGGCTTGTTTTTTTTGCCGTTGCAAAGTTATTTACTAGTATTCCTGCATTTAAAAGGTTTAAACAATAGCACTACTTTTACTTACTCAGTCTTGTTTATTGGTGTTCCATCAAAAATCACAACGAACGAAGCTACTTAAAACTGCTTAGAATTAATTTCTTTCAACCCTTTACTTAAAAAATTAAATACCTTTAAATACCGTGATACCATCAAACATTTCAAAAACATCGGGGTATTAAATATGAGCCATACCTCCCAGCCCTACCATTCGCACATCTCTAGTAAATGCTGACAGTCTGGTAACTTGCCCCTGCCATGAAGCTGCTCTGCACATGAAATTAAGCTAAAAACATAAAATATGGACAAGTTTTAAAAAGGAAAAAAGACCTGATGAGCGCAACTGACAAAAGCTCAGCTCCAGAAAATCCTCGTAATACTCGCAAATATGAGGCAGCATACATAAAACTATGGAATTACCGCAGCACGTAAGAACGGCTATGAGTGCCCCAAATGCGTTCTCTGCATGGAGACCCTCTCAAATGAGTGTTTAAAACCTTCTAAACTTCAGCGGCACCCAGCAGAGGCCGAAAAAACTGTTGACTTTTTCAAACAAAAGGACTAGCGCCTGGTCAGGCAGTCCTCTATGATTGTGCCCCAAACGGGCATTGAAGGCATCATTTCTTAATTTAATCGACGCTGTACCACTCTATGATAACTTTGTGAGCCGACGGATTGGTGAAATGGCTCAGGACATGTCAGCTCAACTCTTGGAGCAGATGCGAGCCAGCGACTATTTCACACTTCAGCTGGATGAGAGCACGGAGGTTTCCAATGCTGCCCAACGACTTGTGTACATCAGATTCATTTCACAGGAAAAGCTATTTTCAAAGCACTTGAAAGTAGAACCACTGGGAGAGACATTTTTCAAGTTTTGGACGATTACATAGAATCAAATGGACTTGACTGGTCTCGTTATGTGGGGGTGTGTTCGGACGGGGCCGCGGTAATGACCGGGAAGAATTGTACAGTGACCACGCTTATCAAGCAGAAAGCCCCACATGCAGTTTCCACAGACTGCATGCTCCACCGCGAGGCACTCGCTGTGAAAAGGATCGACGACGAGCTTAATTTAATTTTTTTTTAATTTAACCTTTATTTAACCAGGTAAGTTGACTAAGAACAATTTCTTATTTACAGCAACGACCTGGGGGCAATTAGGGTAAAGTGTCTTGCCCAAGGACACAACGACATTTTGGCTCAGTCGGGAATTGAACTGGCAACCTTCTGACTACTAGTCTGACTCCCTACCCACTGAGCCATCTGCGCCCCCTAAATCAGGTACTACAGGACATTATACAAGTAGTGAATTTCATTAAAGCCCGTCCCATGAAACACAGACTGTTCACTTTGCTGTGTAATGAGATGGGCGCCTGTTTTGAAGTGTTACTGCTTCACTTAAATGTGCGCTGGCTGTCACGGGGGGCAGTCTTGAACCGTGTGTATGAGCTGCAGAGGGAGGTTGTAGAGTTCTTCTCATCTGAAAAGCATCAGCTACTGGCAGACCATTTTTCTAATTCAAAGTCTGGATTCCCTAGCTTGCATACATGGCAGACATTTTCCAGACACGTATATATTAAATGTGCAAGATAAAGTGTGTGCTTTTTCCTAGAAGATTATGCTTTTGTCAAACAAGCTCCAGGAGGAAGTTACAGAAATGTTCCCACTGCTTCACCAGGAGAAGCTGTCATCTGATGAGTTGGGCTCCATCTCTCAATCAATCAATCAAATTTATTTATAAAGCCCTTTTTACAACAGCAGTTGTCACAAAGTGCTTTGACAGACACCCGGCCCGAGACCCCCAAAAGCAAGCAACACAAGTGATGCACAGTGGCTAGGAAAAACTCCCTAGTAGGAGGGACCTAGGAAGAAACCTAGAGAGAGGCCAGACTCAAGGGGGTGGCCAGTCCTC
>JACXGM010014350.1:0-22181 GCA_016801145.1 Umbra pygmaea
ATGTTAATGATATATAGAGATGTGGAGTCAGTAGGTATACCTTCTCACCATGTTAATGATTTATGACCTGTTATATTATATATATTCTCATTCATCTAGATCACATTTACATTTGTGTAATTACTGTGCCCCAATGTCCGCTTTAACTGAGTCGGGCGCTGTCCTTGGAATTGTGAATCACACTTAGTTGTGAATCACGACAACTGGCAAAACTTCCAATCTGACTTTTATCATCCACAGCATCTCTTTTAACTAGTTAAAGGGGTATACTGTACCTTGCTAAAGGGACAAAGAGGTACTGGGATCATGTCCCAGATATTTATAGGACAGACAGTTCAGTGCAGTTAGCCAACCATGTTTCACCCCTGCTTGGTTACAGCACCAGATTTTCCCTGTTAATGTGCAAAATACCTGCTACAAACAAACAAAACCAGCTATATGTAAACAAGAGGGCAAATTTCAAATTAGTATTTGTATTATTTAACAATGAGAACATATTGTGTTTGTGAAAATACATTTTATGTTTAGTATGCTATTTTAGTTACCATGTAGCTAGCAATCCTTACTTCAAAATGTATAAGGAAAAGGAAACTTTCCAATTTTATAAATAGCAACTTACTATTATATAAAGATTTTGTTAAATTACTTTAAACATTCATTTTTGTAGATAGCTCCTTGTGGAATCTGGTTCATTAGAACAGGGGAGAACAAGACATTGGGTTGCCAACTGTCCCGAATAACACGGGACATCCCGTATTTTAGGCTAAATTGGTTTGTCCCATACGGGACATCACTTTTCCCATTTATTCATCCAATCACAGTTTAGTGCAGCGCCATGGCAAAAATACTGCAAGCACGCCAAGAACATAATATAAAAAACACAAAAATCTAGACATTATAAATGTATTAGACAAATTAATAGCATTTGCATTTCACCTAGATAATCTGTCAAGTTATAACACTGCTCTTAATGTTATTGAGCTTATTGTGCTGTTATCTGCATGTGCAAGAAACACAGAGCACACTTTCCTCAATCCGGTCAGGTCTATAACTGATGCAGCTCATGTCAAAGTGATGTAGCACGTTGGAGTCAGACTTTTCACCTAGCTAGCTAACTACTGTGGCTGGTAAGTTATCTTTAGTGGTAGAAAGTTGTATAGAAAGTTGTGTAGGAGAAAGTTAAAAAGTGTACTAAGGAATGTGTTTATTACAATAACAAGTTACAAGTTAGTGATGAACACTAACTTGCAAACGAGCTGTATTGAGGTGCTTACCCCACCGTCAGTTGCCTTCCGCTGGGAAGGAAAAAGAAGTGGCAGTATATTAATGTCCTAGGTAGCTAACGTTTTCTATATTCAATACTTATTTCAAATAGGATGGCAGTGTAACATAATTATATGACTTGTATTGGCCCAATTAAAAAAAGTCTACTTCCTGGAACAATGAAGCTGCTGCACTTAGTATGTGATGAAAGTTAACAATGTAGCTAATGTCAGGGTGAATAAAGCACTTTCCTTTATTCAATTTTCCAAACTATGTCATGAAACTATGACATGCACCCCTAGTAAAACAGTCCTTGATGATATTCTACAATAATAGGCTCCTATAGGTCTGATATTATATTAAAGCGGTTTTAGGACACTATTTTAAAGTAATCTGTTTGGGCTTTTCTTATACAATTTTTATAGGAACCAATCCAATAATATTTTCTGGTCGAATTCTCTTACAGGATTTTGATATGGTTGATATGGTTCCAAATCATGATTAGAAAATCCAAAATGACTGTGTATGGCAACAAATAGGAAAAAAATGAATTACTTCAATCAAAACTAAGTTAACACTTTATCAATGTTAAAAAATGTGTTACTAAGACTTATCCAAAGAACAACTATGAAATTTGTTTAAGAGGGTTCAAATGACAGTGCCAAACTAGGACATATTTTATAACTGTACACTGCTTAACTGCATTCTAATGCTCATATATTTTGAATGTACGTAAGTAATGACTACAAATTTGAGCACCACCCCATCCCTTATTTGGAAGTGAGAAAGTTGCCAACCCTAAACAAGACATGCTTTCATCTCATTGCATAATGTGTGGTAAAAATTATGTCCTTTGAAAAATGATCGGAGACAGAATATTGCTCAATCTGTAGCTAGTGGAGCTAGCTAAATCCTATAGCTGTTTTGTTAGCAGTCAGTATTATGCTACTTGGGACGTCATTGTTCGTCATTGTTTGACAAAAGGCACTCGTCTTTTGGCAATCGTGTATTTACTAAAGCTTGGCACAAAACTGCCACTGATACATGATAAAGGTTCACTCTAAAAGAATACACTTTTTTAAATGTTTGTAGCAAATTTCTAGCTAGTGGCCCTGTTTCAAGTCTATTTTTTATAAGAACAGAAGCTACATGGTTCGGGGGCGGGCAGTACATTCACTAGCAACATAAAAATACAGGGGAATCCAATTCTACCACAAGATTCAAATTCTCTCATTTTCAAATGTGTTGGCAAAATATAACTTTATTTGACACAAATAGCCATTGCTAGCATTAGCAATACGTTTATTAAGTAGTTAAGTTATGGTTGAAATGTCCCTTTAACGTAAATCATATGCCAGTAAGTCAAGCTGGAACAAAGGGGACCTCTGTGGCGGTGAGATCTTTGGCAAAACTCAGTGTTCCTTCTATTTCAATATATCATATACCCTTTGAAATCTCTGAATCTGTAATTTCATAAAATGTTAAAAAAATATCTTTCTGACCGTAAGCCTAAATATTCGCAGTTGGTCACATATACAGTGCCTTGCGAAAGTATTTCGGCCACCTTGAACTTTTCGACCTTTTGCCACATTTCAGGCTTCAAACATAAAGATATGAAACTGTAATATTTTGTGAAGAATCAACAACAAGTGGGACACAATCATGAAGTGGAACGAAATTTATTGGATATTTCAAACTTTTTTAACAAATAAAAAACTGAAAAATTGGGCATCCAAAATTATTCAGCCCCCTTAAGTTAATACTTTGTAGCGCCACCTTCTGCTACAATTACAGCTGTAAGTCGCTTGGGGTATGTCTCTATCAGTTTTGCACATCAAGAGACTGAAATTTTTGCCCATTCCTCCTTGCGAAACAGCTCGAGCTCAGTGAGGTTGGATGGAGAGCGTTTGTGAACAGCAGTTTTCAGTTCTTTCCACAGATTCCCGATTGGATTCAGGTCTGGACTTTGACTTGGCCATTCTAACACCTGGATATGTTTATTTGTGAACCATTCCATTGTAGATTTTGCTTTATGTTTTGGATCATTGACTTGTTGGAAGACAAATCTCCGTCCCAGTCTCAGGTCTTTGGCAGAATTGTTTCTTCCAGAATGGTCCTGTCTTTGGCTCCATCCATCTTCCCATCAATTTTAGCCATCTTCCCTGTCCCTGCTGAAAAAAAGCAGGCCCAAACCATAATGCTGCCACCATCATGTTTGACAGTGGGGATGATGTGTTCAAGGTGATGAGCTGTGTTGCTTTTACGCCAAACAAAACGTTTTGCATTGTTGCCAAAAAGTTTGATTTTGGTTTCATCTGACCAGAGCACCTTCTTCCACATGTTTGGTTTGTCTCCCAGGTGGCTTGTGGCAAACTTTAAACAACACTTTTTATGGATATCTTTCAGAAATGGCTTTCTTCTTGCCACTCTTCCATAAAAGCCAGATTTGTGCAGTATACGACTGATTGTTGTCCTATGGACAGACTCGCCCAGCTCAGATGTAGATCTCTGCGGTTCATTCAGAGTGATCATGGGCCTCTTGGCTCCATCTCTGATCAGTCTTCTCCTTGCATAAGTTGAAAGTTTAGAGGGACGGCTGGGTCTTGGTAGATTTGCAGTGGTCTGATACTCTTTCCATTTCAATATTATCGCTTGCACAGTGCTCTTTGGGATGTTAAAGCTTGGGTTATCTTTCTGTATCCAAATCTGGCTTTAAACTTCTCCACAACAGTATCTCGGACCTGCCTGGTGTGTTCCTTGTTCTTCATGATGCTCTTTGTGCTTTCAACTGACCTCTGAGATTATCACAGAGCAGGTGCATTTATACAGAGACATGATTACACATAGGTGGATTCTATTTATCATCAATAGTCATTTAGTTCAACATTGGATCATTCAGAGATCCTCAATGAACTTCTGGAGAGAGTTTGCAGCACTGAAAGTAAAGGGGCTGAATAATTTTGCTCGCCCAATTTGTCAGTTTTTTATTTGTTAAAAAAGTTTGAAATATCCAATGAATTTCATTCCACTTCATGATTGTGTCCCAATTGTTGTTGCTTCTTCACAAAAATTACAGTTTTATATATTTATGTTTGAAGCCTGAAATGTGGCAAAAGGTTGAAATGTTCAAGGGGGCCGAATTCTTTCGCAAGGCACTGTACACATGTATATATACTGTATATACTGTAATATCACATAGTATAGAATCCACTATACATACCTTATAATTAGTTGACGTGATTCTGCTGAAATGGTTTCCATTAACTACGCAATCCTAATTTGACCCTTGATGACTTGTTTTCCTTTTTCCATCTCTGTCTCGCTCTTTCTTTCCACATTTCCCTGTTCTCTCTTTAACCTTGTGTGTCAGTCAGCATGCGCTCCACAAGTCTGGTGAACTTTCTGAGAACTATAGTGCACAGATTAGGCACCGATTACATGGTTTAGGTTAAACCTGGCTAAACGTAATAGCTGGAAACTCTATTGTGTAAAAGAGAGATCAAATATAGTGCAGTACTGGTCTGTGGAGCCACTATGTCAATCATAAAATTCTCGGTCTACTCGGATCCTGATGGAGAATGTATTCATTACACAACTCTTATTTATAAACGTAGCTATTTTTCTGTAATTTAAGACCAGGCTCCGTTCATATCTGATGAACAACTACATGTGTCCCCCACAAACACAGACAAGGGTACCTACCGTAGACACGCTCACCTAGCGTCATATTGTCCATATATGTAAACATCCATCTGGTCAATTGACTCAGACAAACAACACTGGACAGGATGGAGTCTGCACACAGTCACAGGTCAAGAGGGCTTAGTTAAGGCTTTGAAGAAGGTCATCCCTCCCTTTACAGAGATTACACGACCTCTGGGACACGTTCATTAGGGCAAAGCGTTTTGAAATGCATCTGATTGGACAAGTCCAATGGTCTTAGCTTTTATCACAATCGAATACATGGGACCTGATAAATAACGACATCAGTCACAAGTTCACCTTCTATAAGGACTTTGTGGTCAAACTACAAACATGTAATAATGTATCATGTATTAATTACCTCAAACATCGTTACTGTAAAAGTACTGCACTGATGCTAAGTGAGATCATTTCTATATGGAGAACCAAGAGCGTGGCTTCACTTCGACTACAATTGCAGCCATTGGATTAAGTTCACACACGCTTTGTTAAGCGGCAATCTAATTAAGGTAACAACTTCAATTAGACTCAGGTGTACTTAAACAATCAGATGAGAGGAAACGGGTGGTGGAGGGAATCGCTGGAATCGAAGCCAGAGACCATTAAGATATTTTGTGTTTGGCTGACAGCAGCTTAAAAAGAGGATTTTACGGTTTTACTGTAATGAGAAAGCTGTAATTACGAAACATTGTCTTTCCATCCAGCAATGAGTACCAAATGTTTTTTTTAAACACGACAGTGTCTTACAGCACATATGCAAATATGCTTTCTTTCTGTAGCGTTTTTCCTAAAATCAATTTCCCCAAGACATACTCATAACCACTGGTCTGGAAGTACTGACATTAATACAGAAAACAATCACTATACCATATAATCACAATATACAATTGTTGTTTCTTTTTGCTTTTTTATAATGTCAAGAAATACAGTTTTTACTGAGTTTGTAAGCTGGACAATGAAAGAGAAAGTAGTTCTCCGGTTTCAGCTTGAAATTCTACAAAGAGCACCTTAAGAAATAACAATAATTAATACAGAAAACATATCAGAGGTGCTTATAATGGACACGTATTCCCTCAACATAAACTGTGTTCACTTTTGGCTATACCCCGATGGTAAGGGAGGGACAAAGAAGATTACTGTGACACACCCAATCCTTTGAGCAGCAGTGAGCCAGGGAGACAATTCATGACAACATGGAGAATGGGGACAGAGACAGCCCTAAGAGACAAGGCAGAACGGCTGCCAGGGTATGTCCTCGCCAGAACTGAAGATCCTCAACGGAAGATTCTAGATTAACATCCATACGTATATTTCACGCAAGTTGGAAGGCCCCTGTGGCTTGGAAACGAACAGCTGAGTTTGACCCTTACCCTGCCCTTTCACCCCCTCAGTTAAAACAGGAAGCATGTATTAACCTGAGTGCTGGCTGCTGTGCTGGCATTCCCCAACGGGAGCCTTTGAAAGTCAGCCCGCAGCAGGAGAGACCAGTTGTTCCCCGGCATTGAGGTGAAAGTAGGTTAAACGTGCCCATGGTCACACACATATTCAAGCATACACGCATGCGCATACCCACACAAGCACACAACCTGGTTTAATTTGCAGAAACATCTTTTTATCTTATTTAGATTTTATTAATATTTAACCAGGCAAGTTGATTAGAACCAAATAATCTGGTTGTCATGTTAGGGGGAGGAGCAATTCAAGTTAACAAAGACAGGTCAGAACGACAGAGCTTTCAGCTTGACAGTTTGGTGATTAGAACATGAAACCTCTCGGACACCAATTAGATGCCCTAACAACAAGCCTTTGAAATAACTTTACTGCCATGGCAGAAGAAGTGCCCTAACTGTTTACCTAAACAAAATGACTCAAATTTTCTGCTTTCTTGTTTTGACACTGCAAAATCCCAGAATGGACATAGTGTGTATTTTCAAATAGAGTGACACAGATAAAATGCGTACAGAATATGGGGCTTGGGTATCCCCTTGGGGAGATGTGTTTAATGTGACATATGCCACAGCGCATCTAACATCACTGCGGCGGATTAGAAGGGTGACTGAGGCAAGTAAGGCCGTTCGAAAGATGTCAGTCAACACTGAGGACAGGAGTGATGAAGATGGTGGTGACAATGACGACGGTGATGACAATGACGACGGTGATGACAATGACAACGGGGATGATAACACCAGCGATGAGGAATCGGGTGACGACGTCAATGACAGCGATAACGACGGCAGAGACGAAGGTAACGGCAATGATGACGGGGTCATGTGCTTCTTTGGGTCGGTGCGGCGGTGAGCACAAACAATCTGCATTTGCACACCCTCCCGATGAAGAAGCAATGCTCTTTACCGTAATTACTCAGTTGGGGCGGAGCATGACCGACCCCTCCACTCTCATGCTCTCCTCCTTCCCACCCACTCTCTTTTTTAGTATCCCTCCATCTCTCACTACATGACCTCATGAAAGTAGGATCCCCTAAAGCCACAGTGGTAACAGAACAGACAAAAAGTACTCATCCCAGCAAAGCTTGCAGTCGCTTGAGGTTTGGAGCCCGAGAGGGGGGAAAAAGTGACTAAGCCGCATGGCTCCTTTCTTCTCTCCGCTCCTCCATAAATGGAGGGATAAAATAGAAGGAGATAATATTCACAACACAGCCCTGATTTTGAGACCAATATGGGAACTAGGGGTAAAGCGGGGTGGTTTTGTCAAGAGGCTGCGGGATGAGGCTCGTGGATTTGTTTCGCTGGCTCAGAGCCGCTCTCACTGATCCAGAGTTAAAAACCACATCCCGGGCGCAACCTACAGCTTCTCCATCTGCAACCAATGAGCACATTCAAAAGCAAACCATATGGACCATGGGCAGAATAGTGACACAGGGCTCTGTACACACACACACAAACACACACACATTAACAAACACACACACACACATTAACAAACACACACACACACACACACACACACTCCCCTGAGCAGGCGCAGACATCTGACAGTCATTCACACAGCCAGCTAAATGAGTCCCTCAGCACCACAGATTTGCGAGGCATTTCAATTTCGTCTTTATTTGTGTGGCCCAAAGAGGCCAAAAACTCAAACAAATACAAAACAATAACTAGATAATAGCATCCATCCGGCCCGGCAGTCAGCAAAACTTTGTCTATGATTGTTACCGCTTTCAAATGAAACAAAATACAAATTGAAACTAACGACCGATAAGGACTGTTTCTACCCTTGACAGTAAAGGGTAGAATGACTTCTATAAACTCCCATGTTTCTCCAGGAGTAGATTCATTTCCTCCTCAATCCATTTGACCACTAAATCGATGCCCCTTGTTTAAGAGCCAAGATGAGCAGTGAATGGTGAATGGTGTAGGATATGGACTCATTATTTAAGAACATTCCATCCCAGGCATTAGGGGGAAAAGTATTTAGATGCTGATCTTGGTTCTATTTAGCATTTTCCACATTGAGGATACTTATCAGGGAGGCAAATCTGGTCCTAGATCTGTACCTAGAGAAAACAACTCAGCTCAAGCCAAGGCAGAATCCTCATATGTCTCGTAAACTCATTCAGTTCCATAAATCCATCCAAAAGGGAATCTGGCCTGCCTGGTCAGTTCACTCGAACTCTTTTAAATCAGTGGCCTAACAGGCAGCGTTACGCTTTAACAACTGGCAAATCTGAAGGGATTTTGCATTCGACTCCAATGTAACCCTACTCCCTAAATAGTGCACTACTTTAGACAGGGGTGTATAGGGCTCTGGTTTAAAGTTGTGGTTCCATTTGAGACCCAACAAGGATATTGTTCTTTCAAGACTGACTATTATTTTAAAAGAGTTTCATAATATAAAACAAACAAATGTTGTCAAGAGTAAATAAACTCAGATTGCCATAAATGCACAAACCAAGACCGTAGGGAAAAATATTGAATCTAGATGGGTAGATTTAGGACTTGTCAGTGCTGTAGAAGTACATTTTCAAGACCATGCGATAGATGACTTAGTCAAAACATAATGTATCAAGATACTGACAGTATCGCTAATCTGGGACCAAATTCCCCCTAAACACCTATACTGTACTCCTAATCATTGTGATTAAAAAGGCTTAATTGATCCTATATATCAGTAATACTAATCTCAGTTACAGGCCTTGAGTAAATGTGTTATTAAGTACTCTAACTGTGTTACCTGAAGCAGGGTCAGCCATTGGGGCATTTATGGAACAGTGAAATGGGAAGTTACGATGTTACCTGTGGAGATCAAATTGTATCATAATATTTCCTGACTACAGAGTAATCCTATGATTTGAAGCAGGGCCGTTTCTAGCAGGGGGGCTAACACGTTTGCCTGGCAACATTATGTTACGCCAGCAACACAAACTCTGATTTTACTTTTCAAAATAATAGCACTCGTAATTCATTACAATAATCATTGTTACAGTAATTCATTGCATAGATAGTTAGTGGGTCTATGTTCATGTGTTGCTCAAATTAGTATGTTGTTGGATAAAAAACAGACTCTAGTGAATGTTTTTCAAATGAAATTGTGTTTTCATGCGACACTGACAATATATTCAATCAAATAATATGTACCGTACAACGTATTTGTTACTGTTTTTAATTAAAGTTGTTATTGAAAACATGTTAAATGTTTTTTTAGCAATCACATACTGTTATTTTTTCTTTCAACACAATACAATTGCATTTGGTTACAATTCACTAGTTTCACTATTCACTAGTCCTCTGCAGTGTAATTCAATTGGAAAGGCAAATGGCATCTTAAAAGAGACATTAGTGTAATTTCAAGTTTTCCACAAATTGCATCTTATTAGAAAATTAGGGGTCAATTGATGAAAGTACATGTTGAATTTAAGAGGTCATGTTTCGACAGTGTCACGTGTCTGTACTGTCTCAACAAGCCATAGAGACAGTAAGATCCAGCAAAGGTTTGTTAATAATTTGTTCAGATAACCGCTTGGAAGCTGTTTCTCATTTATTTTTACTTTTCATTCATTTGGTTTGAGGCATGAAGCTGGTTCTGCACAACCAATGGCCGTGGGCCCTTCTTGACATTAGACTGAGGTGGAGGTCTGAAAATATTGGATAAAAGTTGACTGCTGAGCATAATATCCCATTAAATATCATACAGGCCCTTCAAGACTTTCACCGGGCGCAGACAAAGTCTGTTCCCTCTGAAATAGCACCAGGGACACAAGGAAAACTAGCACTGCTAACTGAATGATGGTAAAGGTTAACAATATCAGACCTAAAAGAAAGACTAGTCACTAATGTCCCTACAATTTCCACGTTGATGGAAACATGGAATCATGGAGTAAAGACAATGTGGAATTTTTAAAAAACTATGTATTTGAATATTGTCCCAGTATATTAATAATAATTACCACCAAGTTTCTCCTTCTCTAAAATGCAGCGAATCTGAAAGTGGACCTTTATACACCTGAAGAGTGTTAATTTAACACATAGGGTGTTGAATTAACAGCCAAGTTTTTACTGTGTATTCCCTTAGGAAGTATAGGAGGCTACATTGCATCTGCCAGTAAACATCACTTCATTGTATGGTTCAAACATTGTGATGAGCTGGGAATACACAGAGCTAATTCCTTCTAAGTTCCCTAAATGGATAAGGCTTGGTTTTCTCAGTATCACTCACTTATCACAATGCATTCGTAGGTGTACGTAAATTATACATTTAGGTAAAATTGTCTGAAGAAACTTTGCTTGTCATTTAGTTTGTCAATAGACTCTTCTATTGCTAAACGTTTATGTTGTGAACTTAGACTCTTAATTTTAATTTTTCATTCTCTCCGACATGTGCAAAAAGCGATTAAGTTATCATTACCTATTTATTCAATGCACATTTTGTGAAACAACCTTTATTTCATATGAAAATTTCATTTCGTATGAAAATAAAAATCTGTAGCCTATGAGCCAATGCACATGCAAACTTATGTTACAGCAGTATTTTCAATATTTAGTTTCAGGTGTAGGCTTCAGAATTCAACTTCGTCCATACAGCCTTTCGGTTGCCAATGCAGTTGTGGTCGGGATACAATAATAGCTGCAACGCACCACTACTGCCTAGTCCAGTGGTGCAAAACCAGTCAAAGGTTGCGAACCACTGCTTTGGGGTGTTTGTACAGAGGTGTGAGAATAAAAATGAAGTCATATAGAAATTAAACAAAAATCACAGAATTGAGGGAAAAAAGGAATTGGAGAAAAAAATAAAAATGTATAGGGCCCAACAAAATATGTACTCAAGTACTGTACATATTATTTTAGAAAAATGATTTTTCTATTTAACAAATGATGTTCTATTCAGAAGAAAATCAATGAAAGGCTATTTAAATATAATGATAATAACAAAGACATTACATAGAAAAGTGGAGAGCGGCCTAATTCTACATTGTTATCTGGTATTTTGTCATGGAGCTAAACATGCGCCGGGGAACATCACAGACAGTTGAACCACAGTGGGCGCGCTGTGAAGAAGCATTCCATCTGAGAGCAGCGCTGGAAACAGAACGACATGCAGGTTCCTACAGTCAAAGGTAACTGATGTTTACAGAGCACTCTGTAAACACAAATGTGGGTCGGAACTGGTCAAGACCAGCTCAAAGTCCTCTAAACAGAGGAATTAATATTTAAAGCCTGATGATACACATGAAATTACTTTAAGGTGCTATGGAAGAGATTGTCTTCTAAATTACTAAAGTAAATAAAGCTGTACTTTACATGAAGGATACATACTGTATGTGAAAGCTACAACCTTCTTGAATGTCTTAAAAATGAATATTGGCTTTTTTGTAATGTCAAGCATCTGCAGTTTGTAAAATGCTTCTCAAAATCTCCAAATAACTATTGTATGCTGTCAAAAAATGTTTATTGGTAAAAATCAAATGCATGCAAAGTCTACGATGATGTCTAGAGATGGCTGAGTACACTTTTAAAGGGCAAATGTACTTTAGGCCAATAATAGTCACTTGAAGAGTTCCCATATTTTATTATGCACTATCAGGTATTAAGCAAACAACACATTTTTCAAAGCATTGCAAAATAAATGTTTTCCCTGAAATTAGAGGCTAATTTAGTCACTGCATAGCTGTCACGTGAATAAAAGTATCCTAGGGTTAAAACAGGTATTAAACCATATGGACAATTTCTTGAACTTCTTCAGTACCTACACTTACTATGTGTCTCCCTTATCCCCAGGTAAAACCGTTTAAATCTACGACTTAAAAAATATTGGCCTAATTTGGACTAGTGTTACCTACAGCGACATTCGACTCTAGATAGGATCTTTATTGCGAACAGAGAGAGGGTCCATTAAAAGAAATACTGCAGTGTAGTACTGAAAGGTTCCTGGAGTGTTGCCTGCCTGTGTGCCTTTAAAAGAGCTCTTTTTACACCGTCCTGAAAGCTCCTATTGAGTGAATACAAAGAAACACACTGACCAGGGTAGTGGTCGACATCGGTACCAGGGAAGCTATCAAAAGCACTCTGTTCAGTGAACGATGAAGGCAAACGGACACACAGCCAGGTACAGTTTGTTCACCTGAGAAGTGACAAATCCCAGACATAGAAAGGCGTGCGCACAACTGGCCTGGCCATTTATACCAAATAGGTCCTTTCTAGTAAAGCCTATACACCTAGAATCCCACGACTATGATTTGGTGTGGTGATTTTACCCCCTTTTTCTACCGTCTCAATTTTGTGATGCCCAATTTGCAATCAGGCTATGCCATGCGCTAACAACTCCCAGAATGCTAGAAAAAGGCCTCCTAAGCATATCCTGCTGAAGCATTCTGCATCTTATCACACAACTCACTCAACCAGGGGTTTACCGACGAAACGTAAAAGCTTGGAAAAGAGCACATTCTTCAGCCAATGACTGCAAGTAAGTTTGAAGGCACCCAACCCACCACACAAGTTGCTAGAGCATGTAGAGCTAAGGCAAACCTGCCCAACATCCATACCACCCACTCCGGACTCAACCCCAATCAACATTCACATTTATGAGTGTAACAATGCAGCTGTGTTTATATTGTTTGAAATGTTTTGTTTATTTTTCGACTTCCGCAGCCATTTTAAATTTACTAGATTCTAACAGAAGTTAGAGGTTAGAATAGCATTAAGATTCAAAAGCTTTTACACTTACAGCAGAAGATAGAAAAGCTTTCACACTTACAGTAGAAGACAAAAGAGCTTTCACACTTACAGTAGAAGATAGAAAAGCTTTCACACTTACAGTAGATGATAAAAGAGCTTAAACACTTACAGTAGAAGATAGAAAAGCTTTCACACTTACAGTAGACGATAAAATAGCTTTCACACTTACAGTATAAGATAGAAAAGCTTTCACACTTACAGTAGACGATAAAAGAGCTTTCAAACTTACAGCAAAAGATAGGAGCTTTTACACTTACAGAAGAAGATAGAAGAGCTTTCACACATTACAGGAGAAGATAAAAGAGCTTTCACACTTACAGTAGACGATAAAAGAGTTTTCAAACTTACAGCAAAAGATAGGAGCTTTCACACTTACAGTAGAATATAGAAGAGCTTTCACACTTAAAGTAAAAGCGTGAAGAGCTTTAACAGTTACAGCTGAATAAATTAGAGCTTTTACATGTATAGTAGAATATAGTAAAGCTCTCACAATTACAGTAGAATATAGTATAGCTTTTTCCACTTACAGTTGAATATATTAGAGCTTTCACACTTACAGTAGAAGAGTTTTGAGCTTTCAAACTTACAGTAGGATATTGTAAAGCTTTCACACTTACAGCAGAAAGAAATTGTGGTTTTATTCATACAGTAGAATATTGTAGAGAGTTCACACTTACAGTAGAATATTGTAGAGCTTTCACACTTACAGCAGTAGAGAGACTAACACCTCAGCTCACTTGTGGGTTAGTTTTGGATTCATGAAAGTCACCTGGGAAAGGGGCAAAAACAACACAGCATCACTACATTGCCATCTGGATAGTATGTCATGTTTACAAAGTTAGCACAATCCATTGCCTTATATAATACAGTGTACCAAGCCTGGTCCGAGTCATTAGGTCCTTAAAAGTTTAGAATCACTCTTAAAACAAAAGGTCACAGCATTGAAAATAAAGTACTCTTTGGGTTTTTAATCTGTGTCCACAAAATGTACATATGGCATTCACCGTGTTTCTTCTATAATGTAACTGCCTATAGATTAGTATTTATGTGGCCTTGCAGTAATGATGCACAGTAAGACACATTGTTTGCAGACACAAAAAATGCAGCAACATACGCAATAGTAGGAAGACTGAATGCAGCTTTGAAGTTGTAAGTTTATTAAGCCTTGTGTAACATGATTATTGTTGAAGCTGCCCTGGTAGGACATGTTGTCCTCATAAACCTGGAGGGAGAAGAAAGCACCATCCCAGTTGGCACACTATTCCCTATGTAAGGAACTACAATAAACCAGAGCGTCGCATCCCAATGCTGCTTTCCCACTTGGACAACTGTCTGCTCGCTGATCACTTAGCCTCCAAAAAGCCTTCCTCCTGTGGCTCTATCGGTTACTGCAAGTTACAAAGGTCAACCATAATTGATTCACACGCATCCCTAACTAGCTGTTAGTGGCGCCATGGCTACAAATAAATACATCAAAGGTGAATCTGCGGCCGTAAAGCTTCAAGGACCAGCAGGGGCAGAAGGTAACAGACACGCAAATGGACCAGCCCTCGTCATGTTCATTAAGCACATAATAGGTGACAACAGGGTGAGACAACCTGGACTTAAATGGAAACGCTCGTTGTTGCTATCAATCGCAAAATGTTTTAAGACACTGTGTGACGGTTCCCTAATGAACAGGACACATAGCTGAGAGGATACGGCCCAGTCCTAATTAGGGGGAGGAAAAAATCTTAAATAAATATCTCATTAACAGAAGAGAATGGTGGGTTTACAATAACTTTGCAGGATTATATCAGGAATCCATTAACAGAAAATGGCACATGAACCAAACAGACAGAAGAAGAAAAAAGGAGTGTGGGGGGGTATAGCCAATCATGGAATACAAAAACACAGACACACACCACCAACCTCCAACTGCTATGATCAAAGTAAACATTATTTCCTAAGTGCCTTTATACTGAAACTAAGAGCAATGCACTGGTGTAAAATGGTCGAAACAAACACGTCTTTGATTCTACAATTTGAAGCTAATTGAGAACAATGAAGAAAAAAGCCAATGCAGCGCACATATGATCTTTTATTCATGGCTTAATCAAGAAAATTATTCTGTCTTAGAACCAACTTATTTTCTCTGAGGGCACAATTAAGAGCTGTTCTAACAAAAAACACCCAGAACCCTTGTATTCTAAGAAGTTCTTAAACTACTAAACAAATCTACTCTACAAATACTGGAGTGAGTTTTGCATTTGCCACACTCATGATAACATTAGAGGAATCGGACGCTAAACCTTATTGTACTGTATGTTCCTCCGGCAAACTTTATTCCTGAGCCTGTTTTACGTCTGTTTTAGAACAATCACTGCCACCTCATAACAGTTAGTCCAGATACCACAGCGTCGAAGCCACCGAAAAAAACAAAAAACCTTTGAACTAAGTTGAAAATCCCTCGAGTGCTGTTCGTGCTCTCGACCTGTCAGCTCGTCTGAACACGTTCCAGATATCTGCAGAACTAGTTATTCCATGGTTCTCCTCTCCCACCTCCTCCTCTACTCCGCTCCACACAGCCTCGCCACTCCTCCATCGGCAGCTGGCCTCCTTAACACCTGGAGGACGCTGGGTAATCAGAACGACAGCTGGCTGCCCAGGAGAAGACAGGAACATGCCACGGAACACACTTGACAGAGAAGCACACATACTGTGGGCGCGCACACAGTAGCCAACGCGCTCGCGCACTTCCCACTGACACACACACACACACGTTTGCAAACACTGCTCAACATAAAGACCTTCAGTTCACAGGACATGGAATGTGGCATGCCAATGCGTTCAAAACGCAACACTCAAATACATCTGTGGCCTGGTGTGCTCCTGTGTGTGTGAGGACATCTCTTTGTCAGTACAGCAGTGAAGGTCTGTGAGAGAGACTTGCAGCCCTGCTATGATAACCTTATTAACTGTGGTCTATACATTTGTCCAGGAAAACAGGGAGGCAGAACGCGGAAGCCCGTAATAACAAAGACAGGCCTTCTCTTCAGAGAATATCCACCAGATCATTGAGTTACTACCCACTGGACCCCATCCAGTACAACTCAGGCATAACGCTGGCCTGACGGTCTGCCTCTACACTCACACACACACACTCTCATGCGCAACTCTACATACACTCGCTCACTCATTCAATGGTGCACACACATGCTAACTGGCAGGACCGGTCTCCTGATCTATACACACCAAACACACACACACACGCGTGTCTTGACAACTGAATTATAGGTAAAGTTGTCCCCTGCCTCTTCTAACATCAGGGAGAAAGTACCTACCTGTTTGGCAAGAGTTCCAGCAGCTGTAAAAGTCCTAATGGCTAGGTTAGGTGAAGGTCAAGGCAGCCATGAAACACACCTGTCTGATCGAGGATCTAGAAATGGCCAGGTTAGAAGTTAGTTAGCCACTTGTTTGGCGAAGACTTGGGCACTGGTTACAGCGTATGCTGAACAGCAAGAGACACTTGGTCAATGATAGAGTGCAACATCCAGGACAAACACATGAATACCCACATTCACACACACATGCCAGCACACAGAAACACTGTCTGGTCCCAGTTGTCCATGCAGCTCAGGGGCAAAGCTGAAGCTCGAGACAAAGAGACACTGTGAGACGTAGGCGCTCTGTTGTCAAGGCTGCCCAGACGCTACATGTGAGCTGTACAGTGAGCGAAACACATGGTCTATTTCAACTAGAAGTCCAGTTGATCTTTTAATGATGAGGGTAGGTGATTGGGTGTAGCATGAGACCCCACAAACTGTGTCAAACTGAAGTCCCCTACTGTTGGCCATACTTCCAGTCACAGCAAGGGCAATCCTGCAATATCAACAGGTATTACAGTACCAGTGTTACTTCTTACGTCTTTGACGGGGGTCTCTTACGTCTCGCTATATGTCAAACGTGTGTATCATCACAGGGTGTATGATCAACATACAGTACATGATTCTTCCCACATTCTTTTGCATGAGAACACCAGGTCATTTTATTGAAGAAAGGGGAAAGTTAGGGATGCCTTGCATGACTGAAATGCTTGGGTGCTCCCTCACAAAAGACCTGGTTAACACTAGATGGACTGAACTGACAGGGCAGCATTACTGAAGCCGTCGTTAACATGAAATATTGAGGTGACAGGAGAAAGGGGGCAAGTGGCAACACATCAGTCTCAGCCTCGCCCTTGCTTGGTACACTTAGGCGAGATTACATTATGCTTGCTGCCATTGTTTGCAACGATCTTCAAGACAAAGCCTGCTCTACTCGGCAAACGCTCCCTGAACGTTGTAAAAACAAGGAGTGAATGTCAGAGGGAGCCCTGAATAGGATTTTGTCTCTTTTGTTGGTTTTCGGAGAGGTATGCACAAACACGTCAGCGTGCAAGAGGGAAGAAAGGAGGCCCAGAGAGGGATACTGGCTCTAGGAGCCCCGACTGGCTTCACATGAAACAACATACCGTGAAAAGTGCCTTCTTCGGCCTAAAAAGCGTGCCCTGAAAACTTCTGAAAGACACCAAAAAAGGCAAAACCAAGAACCTGTAGGAGGGTAAAATCTGAGTTTCGACACTGATAAAATGATTGAAAAGAACTGCATCTTAACTTGAAACCAAGCAACATAAAACACAAATCGACACAATGACCTCTGTGTAGATGTCAGAACAATTAGCCGGAATGGACGGCGGGAAAAAAACAAACGCTTGGTGGTAGAACCGGTAAGAAACATCAGAAGATTGAAGATTGACAGCCTCGTATCGAGCTGAGGTTACAGAGCATCAACGTGACTGTCGACTGTGTCATGGCCCCCGACAACTATTTCAAGTGTCAGGGCAATTAACATAGCAACCGCCATGCTTTAATTTACAGGGCCAGAGCGAGTCTATAATGAATTGCTGCGAGCATAAATGTAAATGAGTCCAGTGGGGAGCCAGGGGGGAAACGACTGTCTAGTAATCCTCCAGTGGGCTTAATCTCCGAGAAAGGGAAATGATTTAGTAGGGAAACACAAATCTACCGTATGATGTAACGCAAGAAAGCATGTCTCCGGGGTTTGTCCTTGTGTTCAGAGTGGGGTGCAGAATCTGCTCTCTTAAATCAAGAAAAGGGGTGAGGACTGCACTGTGAGGCGCTCCAGGTTTGTTCCGGATCTCATTGGTCCCTTGACTGTCTCCACTTCCCTTTCGTCCAGACAACAGCTTGTTGTGCTCTGTGCCATTTGTGCTGACTTTGAATATCACAGGCATCATCTGTTAACAGAGATAGTATATGGATCCTCAAGATGTTCACAACTATCTTTGTCATTCCAACAGATCCGTGCAAAGCAGTAGGTTAAATTCCTCTTCAACAGGAGACTTCTGAACCAGAACCAAACACCTTAGATCTTGAAGGGATAACATCATAATTTACAATTTGGGAAGATGACAGTAGCCCACGGCAAACTAGCCTGTCAGACACAAAACACCTCTCATTTTCATACCATCTTTCAACTGGCCCCGCCTCCTAGTGAAGTGAGTTACACAATGACAAATGAACACAGGAAGATATAATGGCCATTCCTATTCACAAATCTCACCAAAGGTTGGTTCTAAACCATTTTTCGGGTGTAGAGCGAATAAGAGTCCATTGTGCACTGACACCGGGACACGTAATGCAGGAAACAAACAAATTAACAATATTTGGTAGAAATACAGAGAGCAACACTTTGCACAGAGGCCCTGGTCTGCCACAATAGTGCCGTTATGACATAGTGTCTTTTTACCATGGGTCTTTAGAAAAGTAAATGCGATTTTTCCTACAGCATGCATCCAGAAATAACATTTGAAATCACAAGCCAGCCTATATTTCCAATATAAAAGGGGGATGCTGTAAAAATTCCTTAACAAGGAGACGACAGGCAATACAGTCTGCTGAGACAACACTCATACACCCCTACTAACTGTTCGCCTGTACAGAGGATACGAAAACATTAGGAGCCTTTAAACATCAGTGATCTCACTTAACAACTCTAGTCATACATGAGTGGGTTGTCTCACGCCAAATGCGAACACAAGGAGAGCGTTAGCATTAGCGCTGGTGACATGTAGCTGAAACCCCAACAGGTGGGTCCCATGCAAGGCCTGTAAATTCTCTTCAGACGGGGGCTGTTGTACAGTGCTACTGTTACACGAGCAGTTGATGGGGAAGCGGTGGGGGGTGTTGAGAAAGCGTTCGATGCAAATGTCATTGCGCCTCAACCGCTATCCGTCATAATGTATACAGTGTGTTTGATTATATGAGGTCACATGCAGTCAGGCTGCACTCCAGCTTAGTCAACTGTACTGATGCCAAATCAGTACTGTACTTCAGTGCTTCAGTGTACTGCACCAATCAGAAACACTGTGCCTCAGCAGCTGAACCAATAGGATTTGTGCTTACACAATGCTGTACACTAATGCTGTATGTAAATAAGGCATGAAATAAATACATAGCCTCATTCAAATCTACATCATGTGTAACAGACTGCAATATGAGACGATTGTCCAAATCCAGAGGATGGCAGGAATTCTTCAGTGCTATCCAAACAATAAGCCACATGCTGAATTGATGTTAATGGAGCCTGTGTTTTTAACCGATCCCAAACCGAAGCACTCAGAATAAAGAACTTGAACACTGAGAATGTGTCCATTAAATATGATACGCTCCATTAAAAGTCAGATTGTTGTTGATGTTACTGATCATCTCTTAAACTGTTCCATGGTTCAACTCTGGAAAAACAGGACCTTTTATAATATACGTTGTAAAACTCATATTTATCTCATATGGAGGGATTTCAGAGGTTGTCAATCAAAATGCTGCTAGAGCATTACTGCTATGGAGCTCCCGGGGCTCATACCGGGCCTCGTCCCGGATCTCCCAGGCCTCATCCTTGCAACCCAATTCCAGCTCCCAGGTCTCCAAACAGAGCCAGTGCTACGGGGCCCGGCTCTCACCGCCTCACCATGACAACAGTGTGATTAAAGGCCTCTCCATAGGCTGAAACCCACGGAACAGACTGCTCCGACAGCTGGCCACCGACCAATCACATTCGGTTATAGGAGCATGGTGGGCGGGACCACTGTCCTGCCCCTGGCTTTCTGACCACACACCCATTTTCGGAAAGCCTCGTACCCGACTGTGGTGCAACCACGCCCCGTTAGGAGTGGCTGATGTGAGAGTGGTGAAGTGTGGGCTCGTGGAGATGAAGGCCGGCGCTTTTCCTCCAGGCACCGAAACATGTTACACAACAGCTCAACACAACCGTACTGTGACAAATACTGATACAGATACTTTAAAGCAGGACCCCTGTCAATGCAAGACCCATTTTACAAGTGGGCCTAGGATACGTGAATATTTATTTGTGTGTTTGTTTGTTTGTGTGTCAGTCATTCCAGTGTATCTTTCTGGGTGTTGGAGTGCTTCAGCAGCACTTTCAGTTGATCAAAGAGGCTCATGGGAAAGCATTGGAGGCCAAATCACAACCATTAAGGCATTTCCTTTTTTCAAGTCCATCCAGAATTTGACAAGCTGTAGATTGAATACATGGCAAAAAGAGATGTCATTCAAAAATGTGTTAAGGCATTTTGTGCACTGCCTAACAGTAGACACATTTGTTGAATAATGCTCTTCACTCCTCATTGTTAACTGTATGTTCATGACAAAAATGTCAGTAAGACTAGTAATAACATAGCAGTTACAGGTAGTCAACAGTGCCGTGGGCAATGAAGAACCAAAGGCTGCCAATTAGGTTACAAAAATGTATCCAGCATGAGTCAATGTGGCACAGATAGACAAATGTCAACCACTTCTAAGTCTTTGTTCTAACTTCTGTGAACCTTTAAAGCGTAAATCACACAATGAATTGCCTAACAAAAGCTTGTCTGTATTTGGTTATTTGATATGGTAACTCGTTCACTGCTTTATTCTATAGCGCCTCTTTTGTTTGAGAAGGAAGGCCATTTTTCTCTTTTGACACACCAGAAAGGAACCCAGACTTAACTTCATTATGATTTGTTTTCCATTTCGATCTAGTAAAGTGCTCATATTTTCCAGGTTTCCCTTTTTGCATCCTGGCGGCTTGTGGACTCACATGTAGCATCAAGAAATATTCACTTCCTGGTCTGAAGACCATTCAGACACGGCTCACAACCAAAGCAAGCAAAATGTTGTTGTATGGCCCCCTACCATACAAAAAAACATAGTAGCACCCCTCTTTTTGCCAGAGATAAACATTTTGTTTACCTCCTACAATTCCACCTACTCCTAATGCATTGGAGGTAGTCTTCTAGACATTTAGAGTTTCTAAAATTCTATACTTTTTTACCAACCAAGATTATCGTAATATCCTGAGAATTACTAAAAAACAGTGGCCCCCTGGATGTCAAATCCCACTTGGCATTTAAACATGTTTACCTTAAGTTTAGAAATTGAGTGAGAGACAAAGAAACAAAAAAACTGTTGATGCACAGCCAAATGTATTTTTTCTACAATTCGTACTGTGAAAATAAATTGAGGCACAAAATATGCAAAAAAAATAGTGGATGTCACTTATGTTGTTCCAGTGGCAAGTCGAAGCCTGTTCATAGACTGTTTATAACCTATAACTATTGGTTTGCGCGTTGAAGAATATTCTCAGAACTTAACCTGCTGCCTGCCATCTTCTGTCTGCCAAACAGCTAATATGGTATTATTAGTCAATTACCTCTTAATTAAGGTTAATTAAAGCTTTTATCAATGTACTAGACTAACAAACGTCTGATGGAAAACAAGGTAAGGTGAACCCAGGTAAAAAAGAAGGCATGAGTGAAAGTTGGAGGGAGATAGAGAGAGATAAAGAGAGTGTGAAAGAGTGAAAGAGAGAGAAAGAGAAGTAGGGGTAGAGAGAGAGAGAGAGAGAGAGAGAGAGAGAGAGAGAGAGAGAGAGAGAGAGAGAGAGAGAGAGAGAGAGAGAGAGAGAGAGAGAGAGAGAGAGAGACTCAAC
>JACXGM010014351.1:5360-22282 GCA_016801145.1 Umbra pygmaea
ACCGTACTGCTCTGTCTGAAACATTATACACCGTACTGCTCTGTCTGAAACATTATACATCATACTGCTCTGTCTGAAACATTATACACCATACTGCTCTGTCTGAAACATTATACACCATACTGCTCTGTCTGAAACATTATACACTGTACTACTCTGTCTAATACATTATACACCGTACTGCTCTGTCTGAAAAATTATACACCATACTGCTCTGTCTGAAACATTATACACTGTACTACTCTGTCTAATACATTATACACCGTACTGCTCTGTCTGAAACACTATACACCATACTGCTCTGTCTTAACTGTTTTACACCGTACTGCTCTGTCTAAACACAGTTTTACACCGTACTGCTCTGTCTAAACCGTTATACACCGTACTGCTCTGTCTAAACTGTTTTACACTGTACTGCTCTGTCTAAACAGTTTTAGACCGTACTGCTTTTTCTAAACCGTTATACACCATACTGCTCTGTCTAAACACTGTTTTACACCATACTGCTCTGTCTAAACCATTATACACCATACTGCTCTGTCTATAAACAGTTTTACACCATACTTTGTTCTTTGTATTACAGTTTCTTTTGCTGATATTCTCCTGTTTGAGGAAGGCTGCGTGGGACTATGGCCGACTGGCGCTGTTGATGGAGAATGACAGGTGCAGTAAAGTCTTTCCCCTGAGCCTCTGAGAATCTGAGAATATATTATGCCTGGTATTTGAGTCAAGGGAAAGATGGAGAAATGCGTATCAAAGCACATTCATAACCACAACACTTCTCCTTGACTTTAGCTCCCTCTCCTGGGAAGACATGGTACTGCCTAGTCATTATTATACTAATTTAATACTGCCCAGTCAATATCGTACTAATTTAATACTTACTGATGCTCCTGCTTGGATGGAGCTGGTGTCAGTACAATGTTGAATTTATTTTGTTATTATTTAATATTATTTTCCACTTACAATCTGTGTATATATCTGTATATTTTATGTTAATAATATCCACTAGGCATTTATGGCACAGACACACCTATTAATGTTGGTGGCATTTAGGGTCTTGTTAGCTTTTAAATAGTTTTGCGTTCCAGTCAGTCCAGCCAGCTGAGCCAGTGGTTGTTAGATCTTTACCAGCTTACTTCTGCCTGACATGAAGCAAAACTCTAGTATGACTGTTTGGTCGGATTAGTTCTGCCTGACCTGAAGCAACAGTCTAGTGTGACTGTTTGGTTGATTAGTTCTGCTTGTTTAGCAGCGGCTGTTTTGCAATCCCCGAGCAGCGACATCTGGGTGTTCCATGAAGCGGCGAATGCAGTTTAATTCAATTATGCCGCTCAAATGTCACACTGTAGGGCTGTTTGCTACGTGGCCAAGAGAGAACAATAATCGTGACTTGTCAGTAAATTCCACCAACACCATCCATACACTTTATCTTAACTCCTGTCTTGGATATGGACCGTTCTCTCAGGATGACTGGAGAAACTAGGGGATGACGGAGAGGACAAAAAGCCTGCGTGGAATCTGTGAGGCTCTGCGCCCGCCTGTCTCTGGAGAGGATCTTCCCATAGTCCCTCAAAGCCAAACGGGTTCACATTTGCTATGTAATATTAGGACCATAGAAATGTAATGATTAGAAATGCCATTCCAATTCAAATCAATGTAGCAGAATGGTCAGAGCAGCAGGCATATTTATGTTTACCATTCCATTGCAAAGATCTAGCGGCCTACTTCCACATTAAATCCATTTGCATGTTGTCACAGTGACAACTAACAACAATCGCCATTTTGTTGTGTACTAATGGAGTGACCACACCAAGCAGTTCAATGGCCTTTCTATCCAGTCTATTTCTATGGTTAGGACACTGTCCCACCAAATAGATGATCATCCAAGAAAGTCTTTTGAAGGGGGTCTTATATTGCACAGATATGCTGCTCATTCAAGTCGGACGTCTTGTGATGTACACAAGAACTTGATAAGCTTCCTTTCTTCTTATTTCATGGTACAGTTAATATTGTGTCACTATTGTAATCCCAGTCTTTTTTTGTTTCTTAGCCTCACGTCCCTGTTCTATGGAGAGCTTAGTGAGAAGGACAAGTCTCCTTCAGAGTCCAGCCCATCAGACTCTGAGTCCAAGGACTTGGTGAGTCCAACTGGTGCTAAGAATTCAGGCAGTAGGCTGGGGTTATTGCTGATGACGATTGGCCTGTTTGAGAAGTTAAACAAAGTACTTATCCTCAGTTAAGTTGATAACATATTCAGCTTCACAAACAAAAAAACAAATAGGAGAAAGGTTATCCAGACTGTGAACTCATCGACTCGGGCATGGTTGCTTGACTCTGTTTTTGACAGAATAGCACTGAGTCAGACGGGTGTCATCTCATCCACGCCGTCTCCCAGATTTTGACAGCAGTAAAGTCGTTCATGCCTCAGACTAGACCTATTAAAACCCCATCATTCTCTCAGAACGTGGGCCTTAATGTTATGCAAATGACAGATGCACAGCTGCCCAGACACGGCTGGCCTGCAGCATATGTCATCTATTGTGTTTGCTAAGCCTTCCACTGAATGCTTTATGTCTGTCTACTTCCTCTAGGGCTTCTGCTCTTGGCTAACGTCACTTTACCATATGAAGTAAGTGTAAAACTGTCTCTCCTTTAACACTAACCCCGTCCTCATTTATATTACATTTAATTGCCATTCTCTTCAATGATGTCATCCCAAAATGCCAACTCATCTTTCATCTTATTACACAGCTAAAACAAACAAGTGTGTGCTCATGCGACCGTTAGTGCCGCGGTTCACCGCAGAGTATGTGCACTTGATCAAGTCTAACATCACTCAACAGATTCAGGCCAATAAAAAAGGGACTTCCTCTGTGGCCATGGTTTCTGCTGTGTTTTGGTGCAGTTCTTGTGCTGCTGGGCGCTATGTTTAGCTCATGTTTTAGTGACTGACTGCAAACCTCCACCCTGGGGTCCATGGGAAAATGTTAACCCACCCTGAGAGCACTATGTGTGGCCTGGCTTGCCTACCGTGGGACCAGCCGGCACCTCCTGTTTTTTTTAAGCCATGGGTTTCCTGACCATCCTGCCTGGGCTCCCCTAGCAACCGCAGCTATGGCAACAGTGGAGGGGCATAGTTCCAACAGGCAGGGAGGAGAAGTCCTCTATTGAGACTACTGACTGTCAGTTTCTCCACAGTTCCACCTGTGTGTCTGTGGTATGTCAGCCTGTTCCCTTCTAGGTCCCTTCCACACTGCACACTCCTGCTCTGTGTGTCTTTTGAGTGAGTTTGAGCCCCAGCCTGCTGGTTCTGCCACTCAGGTGATGTACTCTCTATCGCTCTCTCTCACCTGTCTCTGTCGCCTTTGCAGGGATGAGGAGATTCGGAGCAAGTGTGGCGTGGACGCGATCACCTACCTGTCCTTCCAACGCCACATCATCCTGCTCATGACCGTGATCGGCCTGCTGTCTTTGGCCATCATCCTGCCAGTCAACTTTTCCGGGAACCTCCTAGGTAATTTAGAGCGAGGCCTTAGCCCGTGTTGGGAGGCCCAGGGACATCCGAAACACCAGTGCCATTAGAGGGGGACTTTGCTGGGAGAGACCAGGCCAAGCATGCGTAGACAAACACACACACATCACAGTTCTAAAATGCATACATACAACTCCTGCCCAGGGATGTCCTAAATGCAGGCCATGATCGCACACCACACACCACAGCTACAAACACAGACAGACACAGCCTGCTATTTGACTTACTATTTAATTGAGTTATATTAGTGGTATTTAGCTAAAGAGTATGAATAGAAAACCTTTCATTTCTTCTTGACATACACTATAGTGTCTGAGGATCTTATACTGGGAAATGAAACACAACTGCTGAATAGCAGAAGTAATTGCACTTGGCAGTTTGTTTCCCTTAAGCGTTGAGTAAGGCCCCATATGGAATGTAAAGCAGACGTGTTTGACGTCTAGACCATAGTTGTCCACAAACAGTTTTGGGCTGTCAGTTGTAATATATCTGAAAACGTTTGTTATTCATTAAGTTAACCAACAACCTTAAAGTGGTAGCCATAGAAACGGTACATTAATGAAGTGCAACTTAAATAGAGGGTGGAGATGTGACTACTCTCTAAACTCTGTATTAAACATTTCACTGTCTTTTTACTAAACTGGATGAGACAATCGTCTGTTTGATCTGTTTCAAAGACTCTTAAAAGTTTCTTGACGTTACATCTCCATTCTTAACAAAATCTCACAAAGTATCGCAAAACCACCATGAAATCAATGCTGTCTTTCCATAGGGGATAATCCCGAAAGTTTCGGAAGAACAACTGTTGTCAATCTTCCTTCAAAGTAGGTCAAAGTGCTGGGGCTTCTCTTCTTGCTTTCATTCTTACAACCTTAAGAAACGTTATCAGTGGTCAGCTGAAATGTCGTCTCTGTTTCCCTCCTTAGGGATAGCTTCTTATGGCTCCACAGTGTGTTTGCTCTGCTGTACTTCACCCTCACCGTGTTGTGTATGACCCACCACTACTCATGCCTAGAGCACCGAGAAGATCAGAAGGTGAGTCAGAGTCAATTAAATGCTAAATGTGATTACTAGTTCACATGCTCAGTTAACTGTCTCTGAAAATAGAAACAGACACATGTTGGCATATGCAATACTAACTTTTATGTATTGGTAAAATTTGGCAAAGGTGATATTCCTGCCTATTTCCACCAGGTGGCCAGGACCCTAATGATCACTAGCATCCCGAGAGAGATCTCCGACCCAGGCCTCATCACCAAACACTTCCAGTAAGGTTCACTCCTCATTCATGGTGACACCACTAAACAGGGTGTGGATACGCACTTGACACAAGTTCCCTCTTTACTACAATCTAGCGAGGCCTACCCCAGCTGTACTGTCACTGACATCCGCTTTTGCTTCAATGTAAACAGACTAATGAAGCTGGACTCTGAAAGGTAAACCGACTATCACAATAATTCCATGTTTTCGCGGTTTGTTGGGTTTTGTGCAAACTTAAGTCGCTTCTGTGTGGTTTCAGACGAAAGGCGATGAAAGGCCGGCTGTACTTCGCCACTAAGGCCCAGAAGGACGGAAGGATCATGATTAAAACCCATCCCTGTGCTACCATCTTCTGCTGTGACGTGTGTGGTTTCGACCAGGTACTTTTCTTCCAGAAATTTAAACAGTCTTGCTCGAGGTAATTAGGTTGCATTAATTGTATATTGCCACTGGATGGCGCAACAAACCCAAATTAGATTTAAGCCCTAATGGAAAGTCTCATCTGTATGAATTGATATTAAATAAAATTTATGAATAGAATTTAAAAGAAATTCTTGTGTGTAGCTTATTAATGTATTTATTTAACATTTCTCCTTAGGTGGATGCAGAACAGTATTACAGTGAGCTGGAGGAGAAACTGACGGATGAGTTTAATGCAGAAAAGCAACGCATCTCCCTCAAGAGGCTCGGTATTGCGTTTGTGACCTTTCGGGATGAGAGGATGACTGCTGTGTAAGTGACCTATGACCCCTCGCTTCGGACTGACCTGTTAATGCTCCATTCAGCATTCTCCAGCACTGTGTTCATACAGCACAAAGGGAATGTTGTGTTCCAAGTTGTGATTGAATTGACTTTGTGAATTGACACATGACTTTGTGTCTACGTGTGTTGCATTTCTCCCTGCAGTATTGTCAAGGACTACAGTCGGATCCGCTGCCGTCGGAAACCCCAGCAGTCTAGCATCACTACAGTAGTTCAGTCTCACACGTGGGGTGTTGGCTACGCCCCAGCACCGAGCGACATCATCTGGTGAGTGTGAAGGTTATCTGAAGCAGGCCATCGCTTCCATTTCTCTTAGATTAATTTTGTTGTTTGTCTTGAATCTTTCTCTGATATAATTGCGACATAAATACAGCACAATAAATAATGCATTGTTTACAAAAAACAATATGTGACTTTGGAAGGTATTGACAGAGCCTGGGTTCACCATAATTAATTATAAATAAGCTACAATGCACAGTTATTGGATGCAGGGGCGGTTCTACACGGGAGCCTATAGGGGCCATAGCCCCTGTAAAAATGGCCATGCCCCCCTGTGGCCCCCCCTGAGCTGACTGAATAATAAAAAGAAAATGAAATAAATTGAACAAGTTATTACGATTTCATGCACTAGCGCCAAAATATGCCCCTCTGATTAAACACTGGCCCACCTTGGCCCCCCAGTAAATTTTTTCTAGAACCACCACTGATTGGATGATCCGTGTTTCTCTTCAAGCACTGACAGTTTGCCTCTCCACTCAACCATATAACCAACTTAATTAGATATGGAAGAACTAGTCCAATGTAATGTTTAAAAAAATATATATATATTTATTTCATCTTTATTTTATGAGGAGAAGTTGACGGAGAACATATTCTCATTTACAGCAAAGGTCTGGGGAGAAGTGGGGGGAGGGAAGGGGATGAGCCAATCGAAAGCTGGTGCTGATTAGGTTGCCATGATGGTATGAGGGCCAGATTGGAAAATGGCCCAGTACACTGGGGTTAACACCCTTACGATACATCCCATGGGATCTTTAGTGACCACAGAGTCAGGACAGATGTCCCCTTCACTGCCCTGGGGCATTGGAAGTTATCTTTAGGCCAGAGGGAGGAGTGCCCCCTAGTGGGTCTTTAGCACCACTTCCAGCAGCATTGGTCTTCCATCCAGGGAACGACCAGGCCTGACCTTGCTTATATTTAGCAGCAATCTGCCAGTGGTATAAAGGGTGCAATGCTGCTGTGTAAGGGAATCTCCATTTTCAGTAGTGGTTCTACAATTAGGTAGATTAGTGTACATCCAGATGTGTAGGATGGCAGGGTAGCAGGGCTGTCTGGCTGTGCGTTTACTGCTGATTCATTCTCTGCTGTGGATTGTCATTTTCCATAGTCTTTCTAAATAATGTGCCACAGATGTCTACATTTTCAATATAACCTACATTATTGTAATTAAACTTTTAAAATATATTTATTGGTGTCATAAAAACATACATGACTTGTTTTATAGGGTTCCTGTGTGTGTATATCCACTCTATAGAAAATTCTAGCATTCAGACTGCAGCTATTCCATGATTGGACATTCTGAGGTCATCCCACCAATCCATCCATATTAGATACATGCTACACAGCAAAATATCTTCTATTCAATTGTGCTATTGAAAACACAAACCATGAAGTCTAAGTGCTGGAGTGCTTGCAATTGGTACAGTATATACACTATATAGCCAAAGGTATGAGGACACCTGACCATCATACACATCAGCTTGTTGGACATCCCATTCCAAAACAATGGGCATTAACCCCTTTGCGGTTATAAAATCTGACACTTCTGAGAAGGTTTTCCACAAGATTTTGGAGTGTGTCTGTGTGAAGTTGTGCCTTTTGTGCTCTTTGTTCTTTTAAAACAGTTCACAATTTCCATATTGTCACAATTGAAGTTAGTATTTGCACCCTTACTTTGTCAAGATAAAAGCACTGAGTGTTGTACTCTAATGTTTATATAATGAAAGACAACACAGCATGGATCTGAGTCCATCATCCATGCAGAATTTCTCCAGAACATTCAGTCATCGGTCCTCAAAGAAGGGTTTAGCTGAAGGGACTGGGATGGTCATTGCGATTCTGTGGTCAGTATATTTTTGTGTGGATCTGAAGGAATGTGTTGGATCATTGTTCTGCTGGAAGATCCAGCAATGACCTAGTTTTATGCCATGTACCCTAACTAGTTTCCCACAGTCTTTGGAAGTGAAATAGCTCCACAAAATCACATTTCCACAAACCAAACTTTACAGTGTGGTGTAGTTTTATGCTGCTCAACCATCTCTGTTTTTCTGCTAAACCCACCTCAGGTTTGTGTTGCCAGAAATCTTTATTTTGTGTCACCTGACCATAGAACCCTTTTCATAGTTCCAGTCATTTATAGCAAACTTCAGGTGCATTCATTGCTACTAGAAATGATGTGAACCGCAATTATAGATTGTTTTAGTGTTTACCATGATATTTTTGACATTTGTATTTACCAATTCCAGATGTTGCTTCAGAGGTAAAGATGTGTGTAGTAGAAATAGTAATTAGTGCAGCTGCAAAAATAAGTGAACCGCAAGTTGTATTTAAATCAACAAGTCTCAAACGGGGTCAGGGGGGCCTTGCAAAGACAATAATATAAAAAATGTATCACAAATATTTTAATAAATATATAATCCAGATTTCACTTGAAATATATAAACTTGAAATATTTAAACTTTAAATAAAAATGATCCATTTCATCATGTTTTTGCTCTGACAAAGTAGGAACGTCTGCCAGTAGGAACATTAGATACTGCGTAGCAATGGTCACCTGACGAGACTAAATGTTAGCTACATTTTAATTTGTCCATTGCAAAAAAAACAGGGTGATCCACGAAAAATAAGACTGATTAACAAACATCTGTGGAGCCAAGCAAAGAGATTGCCCCAGGATCAAACTAAAAGGACTTAAGGATTTTTGGAATCGACTCTGACTCTCTCGAATCCAGTTAAAACGATCTGCAGGTTAACGAGATGTGCATTTTCTGAGCTAAACGGACTTAGGACATTTCACCTCACACCATAACGTACTGTATATAATTGTGTCTGTCAACATAGACATAGGCCTATACTTATCTCACCCAGTGGCATATGGGCTAATATGTGTTATTATGGTCCCATCATAGCAGTGCCTACTTTTCCAAAGTGAGAGGCAAAATATGTATAATATTTTTGTCCAATGCCTGGGCAATGGGAAACTTTTACATTCATCAAACATAAATCAGACACAAATAATTTTAAGAAAAATCACTTAAAGTAAATTGTCAGGAATTTGTAATTACATTACGTAAAGAAAACATATCCCCAAGATCCGCAATAAAATGTAATATTAGATGCTAATTTCCATCTGTAGTCTCAAACCTAACCTGCGTGTTTTTTGATGGTGGGGGAAACCGGAGCACCCGGAGGAAACCCACGCAGACACAGGGAGATCATGCAAACTCCACACAGAAAGGCCTGGGATGACCGGGGTTCAAACCCAGAACCTTCTTGCTGTGAGGCCATAGTGCTATCGACTAGGCCACCATGCCTGCACATCGTTAAGGATAACATGAATAATATGTATAAGTATACTAGGAGACTCTTGAACAGACCTGAGGAAATGTTTACATCTGGAACCATCGTCTTCCCTCCATCTCGGGTCAAAAGTGGGTTTAATTCCAGGCAGGTTCATCACAGCGTCAGTTATGACTCAAGTAAACATGGAACAGGAAATACACTTTGTGTGATTTGGTTTGTAAGAATTTCTAATAATACAATAAATGACAATACACAGTATTGAGAAACATATTGATGTCTTGACTCATTTATTTTATATGTCCATTGTTGTTGACGGAACAGTGTATATTCTATATCTAAATATACTCTACATATATTATTTGTATGTTATGAGTTTGTCGTGTGTATGGGTTGTGTTTGTCTGTGTGTATGGGGTGTGTTTGTCTGTGTGTATGGGGTGTGTTTCTCTGTGTGTATGGGGTGCGTTTCTCTGTGTGTATGGGGTGAGTTTGTGGTTGTATGTGGTGTGTGTGTGTGTTCTTTGTGTGTGTTCTTTGTGTATGGTGTGTGTTAGGGAGTAGTAGTGCTCTTTGATGTTGTCACAGGTTTGGGATCGACCAGTGACTTGAGTGTTTTCCTTCATTAACACGGAGCGCTGGAGTGTGAATCTGTGATCTGTCCAACATGTTATCCTATCTGGTCTAGTCGTGTAGCATCCTTCCTCCCACGTTTAGGTTTGCTGTCCTTGTGTTCAGACTTTGGGTTTGCACAGGAGCACAGTATTTTGAAGGTATGACTAGCAGCCTGGAGAGGTTCTGTATTATACTTCCATGAGTTTAGAGCACAGTATTTTGAAGGTATGACTAGCAGCCTGGAGAGGTTCTGTATTATACTTCCATGAGTTTAACATGTCTGTCATGTGTCGTGTTGATCAGTTGGTAGTGCATGTCGCAAAGTATGGTAATGCACGTCCTCACTACTGTAAGTTGCTCTGGATAAGAGTATCTCTTAAATTACTTGAATATAAATGCCCACCGTCTATGTTGCTGAGTATCCCTGTTTACCTCTCTGCCTCCAGGGAGAACCTGTCGGTGTGTGGCTCACGCTGGTGGCTTCGCTGTGTCCTGCTTAACATCCTCCTCTTCCTCCTCCTCTTCTTCCTCACCACACCTGCGATCATCGTCAACACCATGGATAAGTTCAATGTCACCCAGCCTGTGGACAGCCTGAAGGTACACCTTATCTCAGATGGACATGGCCTGGTAGTGTCTGATGTCGTGGTGCTGATGTCCCATTTCCAGAAAAGTCCTCATGCTATTGTGTTTTCTCTAAAGAGCCCAATCATCACTCAGTTCTTCCCGACCCTCCTGCTCTGGGCCTTCTCAGTACTGCTGCCATTCATAGTCTACTATTCAGCCTTCTTTGAGTCTCACTGGACCAGGTAAGCCCAGCCTGTCTCACTGCCCCTGCCTGTCTCACTGCCCCTGCCTGTCTCACTGACCCTGCCTGTCTCACTGGGCCCAGCCTGTCTCAATTCCCCTGCCTGTCTTACTACCCCAGCCGGTCTTACTGTCCCAGAATCTCTCACTGCCACAGCCTGTCTCACTGCCCCTACCTGTCTCACTCTCCCAGCCTGTCTCGCTCTCCCAGCCTGTCAAAAAAAACACTTTGTATTTGTCCTCAGTGTAGCGATGTGTTTTTGTCTCAGTGTCTTCTTGACACAATTACACAATACTTCGCTGTCTGTCAATACTTCTGTCTTCGCTGTCTGTCAAGCTGTCTGTCAAGCCAACACCTCTTTTGGCCAAAATGCATTCCAGTTTGCCGCAGCAAACGATTGGAACCATTTGCACAGTAACATTGTCATACTAATGTTAACTTATTACCGCTAAACCTAAGATTTATTTGCACTAATTGTACATGTACTTACATTTACCTCATTCAACTTCAACTGTATTTCGACTGTATTTTTTTTACTCTTTCGTCTTTACTGTACCCTTTGTGTAATTCTTGTGTGTTTGTATTTATGTGTAACTCTGTCTGTACTTGCACCTTTTTGCTTTATCTTGGCCAGGTCGCCGTTTTAAATGAGAAATTGTTCTCACCGTGCCCACCTGGTTAAATAAAGGTTAAATAAATAAATAAAACTTGATGTCGAACTGCTTGCGCTACTTCTCCTGTCCGGTTGTCATAGCGATATCTGTTTGCAGATAATGATATGCACAGTGGTCACTATGCACTGAGGAGCAGAATATCTGTGCATCAGGATGGGCACCTGTGAGCTCTCTTCCTTTATGTAACAGCCACTCCGTGTGCTGTGAAGGCGGGATGTGTGAAGGACTTAATGCTAATAAATGTTTACCGTTATGAGTGTGAAATGCTCAGCTTGTGGTGATGAGTCCACTATAGATCCTTCTCATTCCATACACAGTCATTAAATACGTGACAAATTTGTGGCGTTTCTTTGTGCGTCTATCATTAGTGTTTAGTCTCTGGACTATTTATTTATTTGTAGCTACGTGTCCTTTGTTGTGATGCAACAATAGATTATGTGATGTCCTTAGGTCCGGCGAGAACCAGATCACCATGCACAAGTGTTTCCTACTCCTGGTGTTCATGGTCATCATCCTGCCCTCACTGGGTCTATCCAGGTACTGTAAGATCGGTGCTGACATGTAACATGGTGTTTCACTGGTTAGGATCGTTATTGTACATTACAGACATTCCTTATGAGACCAACCTGCTGCCCTGATGTGCTTCTGTTCGTGCTGCCCAGTCTGGATTTGTTCTTTAGGTGGCTGTTTGATGTCAACTTCCTGGAAGACAAGGATGTTAAGTTCCAGTAAGTTCATAAACCTGACCCCATGAAGTCCCTGCTACCAGACGACTGTGACTCTGTGAAAGCAGCTGCGTGACCTGGTGTCTGTAGCTGTGTGCCGCTCACTGTGTGTGTGTGTGTGTGTGTGTGTGTGTGTGTGTGTGTGTGTGCGTGTGCGTGTGCGTGTGCGTGTGCGTGTGCGCGTGCGCGTGCGTGTGCGCGTGCGCGTGTGCGTGCGTGCGCAGGTGTGTGTTCCTGCCCGATAACGGAGCGTTCTTTGTGAACTACGTGATCACATCAAGCCTGATTGGCACAGCCATGGAGCTGCTGCGGATCCCAGCTCTGGCAGTGTATGCTCTGCGCCTCTGCTTCGCCAAGTCGGGGGCTGAGCGGATTCACGTTAAACGGGTGAGAGGAACAGTATTTTAGTGTGTTGTGTTTATTACTCTTTGATGCATCCGGTAGCATGGTCTTTTGTCTGTTCCCCCAGAGCCAGGCCTATGAGTTCCAGTTTGGACTGGAGTATGCCTGGACCATGTGCATCTATACTGTTAGCATGACCTACAGTATCACCTGTCCTGTCATCGTGCCTTTTGGTGAGTGTGTGTGTTCATGGTTGTGTTCGTTAGTGTGGTGGGTTTGTTGTTTTCAGTAGTAAAACAAGGTCCTTAGTATTTACTGTTAGGTTAAAGTGGAAAAAATCTAAGCTCTGTTTTGAATCAGCAGGGTAATACGAATCTGACAGCCATATAACAATTATCTGTGTTAAATACTCACTAGAAGTTCTTTGTCTTGTATATTCAGAAACATGTCTGCACAGTAACCGAGAACTGTTGCTAGTAGATGATGCAACAATGTACCATTTTGTTTGAGCTGTCAAACTGCATCTGTATTTGAATAAGATATGAGGGTTGCCTATTGGGGACTTGAGATGTGTGTTAATTACAAAGTTCTATTCAGCGCATTAGTTGGGGGTGCCATAACATATGACGTCACACTCCCGCTAGCTCGACCATGCTCTCCCTGAGTGAGAGCGCTGCCTGCTTTAAGAGACAGTCCAATAACTATGTTTATTAATTAACGTAGAGACTGACGGGTATTTTTTTCCCCTTTGAGTTTATGCATTAAAGGTTAGATTGTGAGGTTACGGTTAAGGTTACGATTAAGGGTATGGTTAGGTGTTAGGGAGATACTGTTTTAAAAGCACTGAATTGCCAGGCCTCTTTTTGATAGTATTGCACCGTGTGTGTGTGCTCAGCGTGGGAGTGTGAGCCGCTCTGCTGGGACTGTGACCATGGTCAGCTCGGCTGCCAGCCTGCTGGACTGTGGAAAGCAAATGTGCTGTAGACCTAGACACTCAGACACAGCAAGCTGCGAGCCAGACGCCCACTCCACTCCTGTCTCTGCCCAGAGCCGCAACAACCCTTTATTTACTACTATTCCACAGGCCTGACGCCTGCCTGCCTCACTGACCCAGCTCAGGGCCCAGGGCTGCATGCTGTCTTTCACCTGTGATTCACCCTGTAGCCTGGAGTCCGTTTCTGAAACCCAGCGGATTTCAGCTCGTCTGACAGAAATGGGAATTTATTCTAAGTTCTCTGCTTTAGGCAGATGTTAGCAGTATTCCAGTAGGTCATTGACAGCATATTGTTTGTGTCAGGTGTGTAATGTCGGTCTCTCTTTGTGCTTCTGTCTCTCAGGGCTTCTCTACTTGATCCTGAAACACTTGGTGGACCGGTACAACATCTACTATGCATATGTGCCCACCAAGCTGAACCAGCGCATCCACAGGGCAGCCATCAGCCAGGTCATCGTGGCGCCCATCCTCTGCATGTTCTGGCTCCTGTTCTTCTCCGTTCTCAGACTGGGTAGTTCCTGGTTCCAGCTGTCAAATCGACATTAACATTTGTGCTACCCACATTTGGTCAAGCTCCATGGCTCCTGGTGTTCCTACATGCCGTGGTGGTGTTTGTTATCGTTTTTCTTTTCCTCTAGGCCCAACGTGCCCCATCACTCTATTCACATTCGTCTCCCTGCTCTGCTGTCTGACCTTCTCACTGTTCGGCCTTTGCCTTAGGAAACAGCCTGACAAGTCATCAAGCTACCAGGTCAGCTACAATATTACAATTTTACAGATGCAAAATTTTGAGAACTGTAGTGCTGTCAGCTCAGGCGCTTTGATCGTTGGCAATGTTTTTGTGTAATGTTGTGCTGTATTCAAGCGTCTGCTTTAGCAGGTCAGCAGTTCTAGCAAGATTAAATCCCAATAATACTTTGTGAGATTACTCTTGACCCAAGTAGAGCCCTGGGCCCAATCCCTGAATAAAATTTGCCAATGCGTTTCAGATGTCTGACCAGATGTGTACTGACCAGCCGGTTGAAAGGGCCTTTCCAGACACAGAGAGAAGCTCCACCCCTTCCTCCACCCCATCCAATGTACCTGCCCGTCTTCAATTACACCACTGTCAATGCCAATTTTACTCATACACAGGACTAAGTCAGGTCCAAAAATAAACTGCTCAAAAAAATTAAGGGAACAAGCAATCATCACAGTATAACACCAAGTCAGTTAAACTTCAGAGACATCAATCTGTCCAGTTAGGAGGCATAAGTGATTGTGAATCAGTGTCACCTGTTTTGGTGCAAATGAAAGTGACAACAGGTGCACTGGAGAGGCAACAGCAAGACAAGGCTTTGCAGGTGGTGGCCACAGACAATTGCCTTCTCCTTTTCCTTCCTTGCATTTGTCTAGTGTCCTCGCCACTACTGGTAGCATGAGGCAGTATCTGCAGCCCATTCAGGTTTCATAGGTAGTCCAGCTCCTCCAGGATTTTACATCCAAACTATCACAAGAAGGTTTCCCAGTACAGTGTCAAGGGCATAGAGGAGATACCAGGAGACGGGCCATTACACGAGATGTCCTAGACAGGGTTGTAGAAGGACAGGACCGGTATATGCTGCTTTGTGCGAGGAGGAACAGGAGGAGCACGTCCAGAGCTCTACAAAATAACCTCCAGCGGGCTACTGGTGTGCATGTTTCTAACCAAACTGTTAGAAACAGACTCCATGAGGGTGGCATTAGAGCCAAACTCCTGCAACATCCTCCAGCATGACTGGTTTGTCGTGGGTCAGGGTTGGCCTGGAGGAGGCATACACTTGGAGGGTCACACAGACCTCCACGTGCTAGCCAATGTTACCCTGACTGCTGTTAGGTATGTCTTCAGCCCATTGTCAGACATTACACTGGTGCAGTTAGCCCTGGGTTCCTCCTAGTGCAGGACAATGCCTGGCTTCATGTTGCCAGAGTGTGTAGGCCGTTCCTGGATGACGAATGCATCAATGCAGTTGGCAGGCCCTCACGTTCTCCATACCTGAATTTAATTGAGAACCTCTGGGACATTATGTATCGGTGCATCCGACGCTGCCAAGAAGCACCACAGACTGTCCAGAAGCTCACTGATGCACTGATCCAGGTCTGGGTGGAGATCCACAAGGACACCATCTGTCGTCTCATCAGGAGCACGCCCAGATGTTGTCAGGAGTGAATACAGGCACGTGAGGGGCCATACACACTACTGAGTCTCATTATGAGTTGCTGTAATGAAATTCACGCAAGTTGGAACAGACTGATTTCAATTGATCACTTTGATTTTCAGTGTGAGTTTGAATCCAGCCCTCAATCAGTTGGTGATTTGGGTTTCTATTGACCTTTGTTATTTCATTTTGTCCTCAAGGAATTACACAATGTACAGCACATTTTTTATCTTTAATATGTTTCGGTCATCAAGACCCAAAGTGTGATTTGAGTGTTTCCCTAATTTTTTGGAGCAGTATATGTGGCCATTGATTAATTTATCACTATTTCAGATGTCTACCAGAGCATATTGGTGTTGAAATTTAAAAATGAATATGATGAAGTGCAGACTTTCAGAAGTAATTTTAGGGTACCTGTATTTACCTGTATTTTAGGGTACCTGTATTTACATACAAATTGGTTGAACTGTGTAGGAATTACAGCACCGTTTAAATGGGGTCTCCCCTTTTTAAAGGGTCAAACATAAATGGACAGTTGGCTGATAAGATGTTCCATGGCCAGGAAATTTACAAGTAAAATTTCCTGGCCATAAGTAAACAGATAACAGGTCTTGATTTGATTTTAAGTGTGGCATTTGCATTCAGAACTGTCAATATGAAGTCTAAACAAATCAAAAGATGAATACACCATATCTGTGTCAAAGTCAACAATCAAGAGAATACTATACCAGAGTAAATACAGAGAGTTTCCTACAATATGTAAACCATTTGTAAGCTTCAAAAATAGAAAGACCAGACCAAAGAAACATCTAAAAATCATGTACTGTACAGTTCTGGAACAACATTCTATGGACAGATGAGACAAAGATCAACTTGTACAAGAATGATTGGAAGAGAAGTATATGGAGAAGGTAAGAAACAGCTCATGTGGGGTCCACATGGAATAATGGGCTATGTCGCTGCATTGCAGGACAGTCTACGCAATGATAGTCAGTGGTTCGAGCCTGACTATGGGTTATCTGACTTTCCCCGGACTTCCTGCACGAGTCATCGCAAATTGCCATAGACACGACAGGGTTAGTGGGAATTGGGAAGGGAGGAAAATGGGGGGATTTTTTTTTTTTAAAGATACTTATCATGTTCTGATTTACTTGTGAATTATGGTGGAGTTAGTATTAAGATGTTCTGATATACTTGTGAAGCATGGTGGAGTTAGTATTAAGATGTTCTGATATACTTGTGAAGCATGGTGTAGTTAGTATTAAGATGTTCTGATATACTTGTGAAGCATGGTGGAGTTAGTATTAAGATGTTCTGATATACTTGTGAAGCATGGTGGAGTTAGTATTAAGATGTTCTGATATACTTGTGAAGCATGGTGGAGTTAGTATTAAGATGTTCTGATATACTTGTGAAGCATGGTGGAGTTAGTATTAAGATGTTCTGATATAC
>JACXGM010014352.1:6827-22281 GCA_016801145.1 Umbra pygmaea
TGTGTGTGTGTGTGTGTGTGTGTGTGTGTGTGTGTGTGTGTGTGTGTGTGTGTGTGTGTGTGTGTGTGTGTGTGTGTGTGTGTGTGTGTGTGTGTGTGTGTGTGTGTGTGTGTGTGTGTGTGTGTGTCTGGGATGAACAGGAAGAGAGACCACAGAGTTTTCAAATGTATACCTCAAATTTCTTTCAAATCTTTTAGATTTGGTGAAAAAGGTCAGTGGAGCCCATGGGAGATTGTAACAGTTGCATCAGAGGGCTGAAGCAGGCTCTGTGAGATGAGTATGTTTGGCGTCAGGTGTTTTGTGTTCCGGACAATGAGGCAATCAGTTCTATTGATCAATGGATCACTCCGTTCCCATGTCAAACTTAGCTGGTTTTCATTTACTATCATTATTATTGTATTTAGTCCCTGGGTTTGTTTGATTCACTTGTCGTTCATTGTTGCTTGTCAGTCCGTGTGCTTGTATATGTTGGAAGATTATTACTATTATCTATTTTGACCCTCATGCTGCTTTGTTTTTTATAACAATGTTATCAGAATACATTTTTTTTCTTTTGGTGAAAGCCTTCGCAGCGTGGATAAATATGACAGGGATAGATGAAAGGCGCACTGATTGGCACACAAAATCTGATTTTAAAAGCGAATTTATCAATTCATGTTACTTATTGAATCAGAATTACAATGATGTTACTAATGTTAAATTGAAAAATACAACAATTGTTTTTTTTTCCTCAAAGCATACCATTTAGAATCATATATTTGTAGGTTGAGAAACACACTGCTAACAACTAGCATAGAAATCAGGAGTTGTAGTAAACATTTTTAGCTATGGAATATTTTAGTGGATTGTAGATAATAAAACTTTCACTCAATGGAAAATGTATTGTGTGAACAACTGAAAGGTAAGTCGTGGCCACGACTTCCCCAAATTATCCTGCAGCAAACCATCACAGAGACACGTCCAGGTACAATCAACAATGCTTTAATTTCACAGCACAATACAAATATTCTGTTCATATAAAACCTGACCACAACGGTTCAAACACAGCAAAAAGAAATGTACATTAATCATACAGTAAGTATAAAACAAATAATAATATCCAACCTCCCCTTTAATAATTTTACCAATGAGCCCATAATTAAAACTCTCCATTTTCCCCTTTAATGGATTTCCCCTACACTATACTGTTAAGAAGAGTAACTCTTAGAGGAAGGGGGGAGGCTTAGGTTTATGGCCCCTACATTACCCCTACATTATCCAACTGCTCAATTCCAATAGTACATGGGATTTATGCCAGTGTGGAAATTGTAGTAAATAACAATAGAAAATGTCTCACATTGAGCACATGAATGTGTGTTGTTTTTTTTAAGCCTGCAGCTACCCACAACGCAAAAACCAGGAAAAACTACTGCAACTAACCATGTAGGGTCTAACGTCATTGCGCATTAAATTATTTAAAGTGACCGCAATCGCTGAACAGTGATAATTAAATAAGATGACTAAAAACAGTAAATTATATGTGTAACCTATTAGTAAATTACATGTATATCGTATTACATTTATCACTGCATGAAGAAATACACTAAATACAAACTGCTGTTTATACTCAGCGATGTGTGGAACCACACTTAACAACCAAGGTGAATTATGTGTCACATTCACTACACCAGTTCCTTTTAATCATCCACTCGATATGCCCTTCCGTTCCTCACCTGTCACAGTCCCTCTGATCCCAGCCTCGGTTCGTTGTCTATGTAGCCTTTCGCTTCCGAATCACCTCGGGTGAGACAAAGCAGATATCAGGGGAGAGGAATAAAACACACAGCACATCATCCTGTTCATTTGTTCAGAATAAGCACTTCCCTTTAATGCAGCATTACAAGTGTAGTATGGGTAATCCTCTCCGCTATAACATCAGCTGTCTTTTCTCCCCACTGGAATAAACTTGGACTGGAGAAAGTAACATTCAACCTGGGTACTGCTTAACACAAAGTGACTCCTTTACATTCATTCATTAAGAATAAGCACTTTCTCTTTAATGCAGCTTTATGAGCATAGTATGTGTGAACTGCTCTGATGTCCTTTAGGGGGAAACCACCACTGCCATCTCTTGGTTCTCCAACTTCTCTGTAGGAGGATTCCAAACTAGAAAACACAGTTGTACTCTCTGAATTGTTCTAAAAACGATGTACTCCAAAATGACCCTCAATAATTATGGTGGGGAGGCTGTGAAGAGATTTTTGGCTGATTCAGAGCACAGACGGGTTTGTGCAGATAAAGGCATAATGAGAAAGGTTACATCCAGAGAAATTCAAAGTATTAAGAGAGCAGCTTCTAAAATGCCATTACAAAAGAGCAAACAGTTATTTGAAATTGCTGTTGCCTACCTCAAGGTGTAGGATCCTCCTACACAAGCAGAAGACTAATTTGGAGAGAGAGCTGGTAGGCCCCTTTAGGGTCCCTAAAGATGTGAAAATACCTCGGCAAAGTATATAGATTTTCTGATTGACCACTTTCTTCCGTGGTATAAAAAAGAAGAACCATGCCTTCCGTAGCAATATCATCTTCATGCATGACAATGTACCATCTCATGCTGCAAAGAATACCTCTGTGTCATTGGCTGCTACAGAAGTGATAAAGTGCCCATCAAGGGGAGGGGCTGCACTTTGGTGTAAAGCACCATGCCGAAAGCAAGTAAATTCAATTTTGGTGGCAGGGTTAAAAAGAAAATAATACAAATAATGGCCACTAGGTGGCTCCGGGGAGCGAAAATCATCCTAAGCATTTCACCTGGTTAATCTACTATACTGTACTGCAGACAACAGGGCATTTCTTTATCATTAAAACAACTCAATTGTGAAGTTAAATATTGCACTGTAAGAAATTAACTACATTCCTGCCAAATAATTTTCTCATCTAAACTGCCGTTTTTATTTTAAAATTCCTTTTAGTGTGCGAAAACCCTACATATACGTTGAATACCTAAGAAGCAACAGTGTTCTTCACTGCTTCAATTGCATAGGTTGTATGTTTCTCGTCTGAGGAATTTACATGAGCTGGAGACTGGGGTTCACTGTCGCACGGAGACTGTTTTTATTACATTATTACTTTGCATATGCAATTTCATTAAATTACTTACCTATATAAGAATAACTTATTATATTAATAAAAGACATTGCATTATATTTTTTCAACTTTGGGGAACACTTTTAAATACTGTAGGGTAAATCTTCTTTCAAATTTCATTTGGAAGTTGTTGATAGAACTTTCAAGAATGAGAATAGATCTTGAGGTGGGAGCTAATCAGCACAATTGCCTCTCAATGAATGACACAGTATATCCAGCAAATGTGTTAAAACAACAAGTATTTAAATGGTAATGTATAGTCAGAGGCGTGCCATACGTAGGAAGGGACCTGTTATTTCAGCTCATTGTAAAATAAGCTACTTTTGCTTTGCAAACATTATTCTCTCTATGGAGGACCAAGTCTGCCAAAATAAGAAATAAATATATAAATAAATAAATGCTAAAAAATTAAATAAGCATACGATTAATTGCACAATAAATAGAGTAAATAAAAAAATGTAGGCAGTAGTTAAATTATACAATGAGACATTAATGTATATATCTCTTTTAATTAGCTTTTTATTTATTCACCTTTGTAATAATTACCTTACTTATTTATTGTCTGTTATAATCTTCAACTTTATTTTTTTAATGACTTATTTTTTTAAAGTATGTATTTATGTGTATTTTATAATATTTTTGTCTGTTTTATTCTTCCTTTGTATTTTTTACCCTATTTATTTCTTCAACGCTATTTATTTCTGCCTGTCCTTTTTACATTTCTGTATGCATTTCTGCCTCATTATGCAAATGAGAAGGGGCTGTGTCTTTATGGTTCAACTTCTGCCTATTGGCTGGTTAGCAGTATACTGCATCTTTCGAAACTACAAGCTACCGGCCAGTCAGCCACAGTCACAACAAAGATTGCTATTTTACGATGAGGTTATCAGTAGTGATGGCAGTTTGACACTGAAGTTTCGAGACGTGCTTCAAACCAATAACTACAATTCCATTTGAACCACTGCTCTGAACGTTGCTTTGGTACGGAGAAATCAACTGACATATGACGTTCGAAGCAGCAACTGCTTCATTCTCTGAATGAATCACATTGTGATTCGCAGCGCTACCGCAACAGTTAAACAGAGTCAGGACTGGCACTGCCTCATTTCGAGTCTGAATTCTAGCCTGCTCAAAGCATTAAAACTTTAATGCACAACATTGCGTTTGGTTCGTAGTAGCCTCTACAGTAACAAACATTAGTTTGTTCGTATCTATTTATTTTTATTACTATGGAAGCATCTAGGAAGAGAGGTCGTTCTAACTTTATTCTGATCGCTCCTGATGAGGTGCGCTGGCTGTTAAATACTATTATAAAATATTAGGCTAAAGGTAGAGTTATAGAACTGTAACTATCAGCAGCCTATAGTAATAGCTTTCTTAAGTGTGTATAAAAACATTAACCTACTTTATAATTATAGGCCTATATGATTAGTGTAGCCATTAGGTTGTGAGCAAAAAAGAAACAGGCTCAGTCCCAAAAGCATGGAAAAAAGAATGTTCCTTAATAGAAATATTTGAGTGTTCCCTATCCTATATACCCACTGGCCATAGTTACACAAGCACACACAACTTGTGCCATATTTTTCCAGCACTTCCTCCGTTTCCCCAAGCACTTTCTTCCCAATAACCAATAACACAATACACAAATTAATTAGTATTTATTTGTAAAAACAATGATATCCCATTGTTAGTATGCATGTTGCAATGTAAATCTAGTGAACACAAACGTGTGCATATGATAGGTGTGTTCACTAGATTTATTTCACTTATCTTTAAGCCTCTTGTCCACTATCCAGCTGGGATAATTTAGAAGCAGCCTTAGCACTACACCAAGCAAGCTCGCTGTTAGTGAAGCTTCGAGTAATGAACCCATTTTCAAACCAATTCTTCTTAGTGGTTCAGTGCTTCACCAAAGCTTAATTTGCCCATCACTAGTTATCAGTGAGTTGAGGCATTTAGCAACTTTATTTGAAAACAACGCTATAAATCCTGACTTTAACATTTTTCGTTTGGACGTTCTGACAGAACGTGTATTTCAGTTAGCGGCACACATGGACACAGATGTCGACAAGCTGTTTTTTTATAGTTTGGAGGAAGCGGCCCATCTTCTCAACACCGTCGCAATGTTAATCACACACATAGCGTTCTAATTCTTCCAGTCTATTTGCAGCTTCCCTTAAGAGGTCGGAAACTGAATGTCTGTCTGCCGAGTTTGCCGGTTTTTCCTGTTTAGTGGCGGAATTGTTTTCGTGAACTGCAAGATAGCCCCAGGGATATTTTGTGCCGGAACACGCCTCTTATTTTTGCTGAGCCGCCCAACGAATGCAAATTCATCACCTAATTTACCGACGCTCGTCTGTGGAGGGAAAAGTCCTCTATGCGTCGGGTGCAAGATAGGAATGATACATGTGTTGGTGTAAAAAGTCAATTGCGCTGGGTGTAAGATAGGGCCCCTTACCCAAAAGCCTTTCCTGAACAAAGAAAATCAAAACCAATAGACTATTTGTTCTAATCCCATTATGGTTTACCGTCAGACGTCTGATCTCAAATTTTTTTGTATTTGTCTAATTATCTTTTATATCATCCACAGACAATCTCACCGAAAACCCCATCACAATTCCCCTGGGACACATTCCTGCTTTTAAACATAGAACATTAGAACACCATCCTTACATATAAGTAGCATTGCTTCTCGTTTTCGCTGTTGTCCCAGCCAACTCAATTCTTATTGCATTAAACAATTCTATATGAATAGATATAAACATCATCTATACATTCATTAAACAATGAAATAAACACTTCTAAAGTAATAGATAGAAGACATCCTCCATGCATGGATTAAACAATGACAAACACTTCGAAATGAATAGATAAGACATCATCCATGCATGCATTAAACAATGACATGAACACTTCTAAATTAATAGATATAAAACATCATCCATGCATGCATTAAACAATGACATAAGCACTTCTAAATTAATAGATATAAAACATCATCCATACATTCATTAAACAATGACATAAACACTTCTAAATTAATAGATATAAGACATCGTCCATACATGCATTAAACAATGACATAAACACTTCTGAATTAATAGATATCAAACATCATCCATGCATGCATTAAACAATAACATAAACACTTTTAAATAATAGATATAAAACATCATCCATGCATGTGTAACGGAGTTAACATCCTACCGTGAAGCTCACTCCACAGCTAGCTTGAAATGTCGCCGAAGAGCTATACAATTGGTACCTTTTGTATAGCTCACTCAGTTGGTACGTTGTCAAGCAGGGCTGTAATATGTGTTTTGCGGAGCAGAAGGCCGCTGGTTTGAGACCAGTCAGAGGACGTGGTGTAGTACGTTACAGTCCCTCTCTAAACACAATCCAGAGCTATACGTTACACATGCATTAAACAATGACATAAACACTTCTAAATTAATAGATATAAGACATCATCCATGCATGCATTAAACAAGGATATGCACACAGTTTGATGGCCGGAGGGGTGACTAAGCTCTGTGTCATTTGTGACATATGCATCTTGTCCTAGGATTGACACCTTTGCCTCCACAATAGTTGATATTCTTCTGAGCATTGATTTTACAAGATGTCAGAAACACTCCACAGGGTTGTTGGTTCATGCTGACATGATGGTATCACATAATTGATGCTGATTGTGTAGTATTTAGTTGGTTGGTAATTGCAATGCATCTAGTTAAGTTGATATGAACGTGCTATGGTTGGTTACTGCAATAGCCAAAATATGACAAGGACATGAGATGTGCATTCCAAGGTGCCATTTTGTATTATACTGTGTGGCTATTTTCCTTCATTATCTCCATCTGTTGGTTGGATGAGCATTATTATTATTGGGTGATAATGATATTCTGCTTTGACCTCTCTCATGCTCTGTTTTCGGTCATAAGAGGGATGCTGAAAGATATTTTGATTTATGTTTCTAGACATTGTCTTGTGTGAAGCCTGCTGTTTCTAAGATACTGGAACAAATCAGGGCAGAATGTTTTGTACTTGGCTTTTCGATTAACTTTCTTTTTGTAGTACTGTACTTCAATAGTACTTTATTGACGTTACATTAGTGACTTTTTCAACAAAATGTTAATGATGTTTTTCTGGATGTTTTTCTGTAATAAAACTGTCTAAAAGAGCATAGTGCAGTGCATTTAGTTGTGTAGAAACGCAGGATGTGAGCAGTACATGCTATAGCAAAAAAATATTTCCACTCCCAAAACTGCTGCCAGGTTGTCCATCCCTCCTTCTTAAATCAACTTTCTGACCTTAGCCATGACTAAGCTACATGGATGCACTTTAATGAAACTTATTTTCGTTTTATATTAAAACAAACAACAAAACAATGACATTATGAAACGTAGCTAGAAAAGTAATGGTCATATTCTTCTAGAGTATCTTCAACAACCAGCTTCTCCTGACACCTGTTCAATGATTGCAGCCTCTGTGTCTTGTGACTGAGCTGGCTTTATAACCCGTTTTAGGTAGCAACAGGTAACCACAAGGGGCAGTCTAAAGTAAATATATACAAATTAATATTATGGGTCTTACACAGTCAATGCCCAGAGCCCCAACATAGGGTTTTGCAAATTGGTACAGCGCTGCACGGAATAGGGGCATAGTTGGATAAGCGCACCTTGCTATGTTGCTCTCCAGCAACTCCTTGTATGCAGATCAGGCACCTGTGAGTTTAATCACGCCTGTATATTTGGTGAATGTGAATTCATATAGTCATCTTCTGACTAAATGTTTCCGTGTTGAACGAGCAGTGTGATAAGAATCGGACAGCTAGGTGACACGTGCTTGAAAGAAGCAAGTAAGCGCCAGCAACCACCTGCTGAGGAGTTGCAGACAAGGCAGGGTCAGTGGATATTCGCCATGACCAAGAAGGAGGGAAGAGAATTGGGCAATAATAACAAAAAACAAAAATACATGTGAAAATATTTCAAAAGCCTATAAGTCTGTCACCATAGTTGAAGACTGTCAGGATGGTCCTTTTTTCAAAGGTATACTTGGCAGCATAGGTGAAGGATGTGTTGCTGCCACAATGACTATTTTAGACTGAACCTCAGACTGAAGGTCTAGCAATATGTCTATTAAATGAGTCAGCATTCCAGCCAGAATACACTCTAGGAACTCTGTGGATAGTCAAAGAAACTTGCTCTATTGGGGGGTTCCTGGAGGAACCTTTAACAGCTCATTTTCTGATTAGTCAGCTCACCTTCACATTCTAGCTCAACCTTGACACGGGAAAATGCAAATCAACAGCTTGTTGAATCACCTCTTAGTGGACATTTGAGACAAGCTGCAGAAAAGGTAGGCACCTAAAACCATTAGACTAACATAAAGGAGTTCCTTGAGGATCCTTTTTGAACAGAAAAGGTTCCTCCACAGTGACAATGGTGATGAACCCCAAAAGGTTCCTCAAGGCTGTCCTAATTCAAAGTGTACATTATATGCAAAGGTATTTTAGGTGTTGACATATTCTGGATTTTTTGGCAGGCTGGTTGAGGTATGCTCTGATTAAAGAGCATAAGTTTTGTTTTCAAGTATACTGGGAGTCGATTAAGGTATTATGGCATGTTGGATGATATTAAACGTGTAAGGTGGATAACACAATAATCAGTAAAGGGCCAGTTGTTTACAGGCAAGTGTCATCAACATAAAGGTGTGAACCAACCTCAAACCCTTGTACATAGTCCTGTTACAACCTTTATGCAAAGGTGTTGTAATATTTTTATTGTTTGTGTTAGTTTTCTTCTTTCATTAAAATAGTGTTAAATATTTCTGTCTTTCTCTTACAATTGAATGCTGCATTGTTGGAAATCTGCCTGTAATGAAGCATTTTAAAGTTTCCCATGATCAAACAACCCAGCTAGCCAGAAGTGTCGGCCCAGATCCGGCCCACATCCGGGCCAAATTGGCTAGCTGGGAACAATTACAATTTGATTTGATTTTGTGATTTGGTTATTTTTCACCAGAGCGTGGAGAAGCGAACTCGATGTTTAATAAACATTAGACCTTGTAACACTTGAGTGTGGACTACTGACATTTAATGTGGAATAAGTAACAGCTGCACTTCGGTATCTTCTCAGATCTGTTCCTCTACGCGGCATTGGTCGCGATAATAAGTAGAAAGACTGTATGCTTGCTCATGCTATACTAATATGCATCCTGTATGACACATTACGAGGTGAAGGCTCAATTGATAATGTACACTCACAAATGTCCATCAGCTCATCCACACACACAGATGAAATAGTGCTCCACACGTCCTAATCTCCCCTAACAGGAGGTAAACTCACAAATAACACACACTGACCGTTCCGGGACACTGGGATTACATAAGTATCTTGATTACTCATTACGCACCCGTGTGGGAATTTACACAATGCACCATTCATGTGTAATGAGTAACTAAGTGCCTACAGTAACACTCTCCCAGTGCCCAGAGGTTGGCGCATTAAACAAAACACATACACAAACACTGTTTGAATAATAAGACCAAATACATACAACAAATAGTCCATCACACAGGTTAGCTGCCACGACAGCCCTGTCTAGTCCTGGCCATCGTAACACAAAGAGATGGTACTGTACACATATACAAAACCTGTAAGATACATACAGTACACATACACAATCAGTTAAAAACAAACACATTCATCACTATAATAAATACTTACATATTGTTGTGAAGTAGTCAATGGGTTTAAAAGTGACAGTTTTACTTTTAATACCTTGTGTCATCCTTTCATTTGATTTCTAGTGACATGCGAGAATGCAGTTATTCCCTGGACCATAGCCAGTGTGTCTCTAATTGTCACAGTTTCCATCCTCATCTACCTGGTTACTAAGGTCAACAGGTAGAAACATTCTCACTACTAAGCCTGCATTGATTGAGTAGATACAATGTGCATGTAACAGTCTGCTGTTTATTATTGTACACAGCAATGATCTATAATGTATTTTATTATTAACACTACCACTTCTTTGTTAATAAAAGGGCACATGGTAAGAATGGACAGCGAAGCGAAGAGGAGGCTACCTACGTCTCATTGGATAAAAAAGAAATGTCTCAGGAAGAGTATGAGGTCATTACCAAGCGTCCAACATGATTGAGCCTCTTCAGTTTTCATTTTAAATATTAAATAGAACAAAGCAAATAAAATGCATGTAAATTGATGTAAATCAAACACTGAGATATCAATTTTCTATACAGTCCAATCTACATTGGAACACTAGTAAATTTATTCAAACAGATGGTAATGTCCCAGGAGTTACAGGACTAGTACAGTGAGCTACTGTAGTATTGAAACATAAATAAGTAACTTATTACTTATTTTTCATATGTACCACTGTCTACGTTGTACCAAAACCATACTTTTTTCACTTTTTCACAGTTTTGCTATTTTAAATAAAACTACCAAAATCTTGGGAAAACAGCCAAACTGTTTTTGTATTTCTTATAATCTAGACTACTGTAAATGTGTTTATTTGTTTTATTTTGTGTAAATTGAATGGGCAACTGACAAATAGGCAAAAAACGAAACTACTGTACTAACCACTTATTACAACCAAGAAATGCAGAAGAGCATCTCTGAACACACAACACATTGAACCTTGAAGCAGATGGGTTACAGCAGCACAGGACCACACCGAGTGCCATTCCTGTCAGCTAAGAACAGGAAACGGAGGCTACAATTTGCCCGGGCCCACCAAATATTGTAATGAATCAGGGATGTGGACTGAGCAAAGGATGGGTATGGTTCCCTTCTGCGGTCAGGATTGGACATTTATTCATTTCATGTATTGGACTTCATCTCACACCAGTCTTGTTTTTATTTAAATAAATTTATTTATAGAGATTGACAGGAAAAATAACAGTGGAGATACTGTGTCTAGCAATATATCAATACATTTTTACAACTACAATTTTAACCCCACTCGACATAATCCCCGACCCCCATACCACCCTCCTCTGCTACCCATTACGACCCACCCACCTCCCCCAACCCACGCAAAACACCTAGACAGACCAACAACACACTAACATAAATACAAATACATACAATAACAGGAAGAAATTACATGTGGTGGACTAGGAGCTTCATATGATCTGACTCAGATCAGAAGGGAGCCTCTGCAAGCTATTAAAATAGGAAATAAAAGTCTGCTATTTTTCTAAGAATTTTGATTGTGATCCCCTCATGGAATACTTAATTTTCTGAAGTTTTAAAAATGACATGATATCACATAGCAAATGAGAGGCTAAGGGTGGCTGAGAGGACTTCCACTGCAGCAAAATCCTGTGTCTGCCTAATAGTGTAGTAAAAGCAATGATATCAGAATTTTTATAATTCAGCAAGAGGGAGTCCCCTGGGACTCCAAACACCGCTATCAGGGGGCATGGAGTTAAATAGATTTTAAGTGCTTCTGAAAGGGTATAAAATACAAAGGTCCAGTAATAGCTCAATTTCAAGCAGGTAAAACACATATGGTAGAGGTTGCATGGGGAGGAATGACAACTGTTACACTCATCCATTAATGTGGGATACATTTTGGACAGTCTGGACTTAAAGTAATGAACTCTGTTGCTCACCTTGAACTGAATGAGTCCAAGTTGGGCACAAGATGAAGTGGAACTTGTTCTATCGATCACTTCATCCCAGAAATCATTCGAAAATTCAAGACCCATTTCTTGCTCCCAAGCAGTTTTAGTATATTAGTGGAGTGCTTATCACAGGACATAATCAAAGAATATAGTTGTGAAATTATTGATTTATGTTCAGGTAAAAAATTCAGTAGCTCATTCCAGGGCTGGATGGGGGGTATTAAAGGGAAGCCAGCAAACCTAGAAGAGACGAAATGTCTCATCTGCAGATATCGGAAGAAATTAGATGGGGGCAAAGTGTGCTTGACCGCCAGGTTAGGAAAACTCGAAAAAAACTAAATTTACATAATGATCCTTGAAGGTTTTAATGCCATTTTCATCCCAGAGAGTAAAAGCACTTTTGACCACAGATGATGTAAATCAGTGGTTATTGTTAATAGGGCCCAAAATTGATGTAGTTGAGAACTTAGTGGCGCCGAAACTGGTACCAAATTTTGAGTGTGGATAGTACTACAGGGTTGTCTGAGTAACATGAGGGAGATGTAGAAAGAGTGGAGCATAATAAAGCAGGGAGAGAGGAGGAGGAGCAGGAAAGACCTTCTAGCAGGCACCATGATGTATCTGGGGAGTGCAACCAAAAGAGCGGTTTCTGGAGTTGGGCGGCCCAATCTTAATATAGAAAATTAGTGCAAGCCCAGCACTGAATTTACATCGCTGAAGTAAAAACCTGATTTTCCAGCCCAAATGAAAAAGAAGACCCCCTGGTTAATTGCTGTAAAAAAGACATAGGTAAGAACAAAGGGATAGATTGGAAAAGATACATAAATTTGGGCAAGCTATTCATTTAACAGTGTTTATTTTCCCTATGAGAGAGGTTATTTACCCCACATCTTAAAATCTGCCTTTATCTGAACAAGAAGGGGGGAAAAGTTATCTGAATGGAGAGCTGGCAGTGAGCAAGTGACATTCAGGTATTTGAAACCCAAATGATTAAGTTGAAAAGGCAGATTTGTCTGCTGAAGCAGCAGTGTGGCTGGATTGATTGGGAAACACTCGCTTTTTTGAAGATTTAGCTTATAGCCGGAAAATGAACTGAAATTGTCCAGAATGAAAATAATAGTTGGTAAAGACATTGTTGGAGTGTGTACTTATAGCAGCAAGTCATCAGCATAAAAATACAGCTTGTGTTCAATTCCCTCCCATAAGACACCCTGGAAGGAGGTTGAGGCCCGTAAGGCCACCAAAAGGGGCTCAATCGCGATGGCTAAGAGTAAGGGAGAAAGAGGGCAGCCCTGTCTTGTTCCGCATTCTAGGGTGAAGTAGTCAGAGTAATTATCATTGATACAGACACTGGCCTGCGAGGATGGGTACAGCAGCCTGAACCAAGCAATACATTTATGGCCAAAACCAAACTTTTTAAGAGCAGCAAATAAATATTCCCATTCCGCTCTTTCAAATGCCTTATTAGCATCAAGCGATACCACAAGTTCCGGAGATTTTTAAAAATGTTTTTAACAAATAATGTTAAACAGGGTCGGAATGTTAGAAAATGTGTGTCTGCCCTTAATGAAGCCTGTCTGTTCCTCTGAGATAATTATTGCGAGGGTCGCTTCTAGGCGCCTTGCTAGCACCTTTGCGAGAACCTTCACATCCACATTGAGAAGGCTGAGGGGCCTGTAAGAGGAGCAGGCAGTAGGATCCTTCCCTTTCTTAAGTAAAAGAGTTATGGACGCTTGTGTTAAGGTTGTAGGAAGCACATCGCGGTCCAATGACTCATTATACATTGATAAAAGGGAGCCAAACGCGCAAGTGGAATTTCTTTAAAAACCTGGGAATCCGTCTGGGCCTAGGGTTTGCTACTTTGTATAGAGTTAATGGACTCAACCACTTCTCTGGCTTTAGAATTGAAATTGGAGTGGAAAATCTGGTAAAATCTAGGATTTTGTAGCCTTGGGTGGTCTTTAATTCTTAGATGTGTCTCTTGCAGGAATGCTATATCTGTCTTAGTCTTTTTTATGGTGAGATAATGTGTGATCTCTAATTTGGATTGTTACAGCCTTTAATATTCCAAGTTATTAGTTTAACAGTGGAAGGGCTCCCAACTCTGCTGCGGTCAACTATTAACATGCTTGCCATTAGAAATAATATACACATAGCTCCAAAAAAAAGATAAGGTCAGAAGACATAATGTCCCCACTCCTCCAATCTGTACACATTGCCAATGATTAGATACTACATACAAACATAAGATTGCCAAAGTCAATAAAACAGAAACCAATAGACAAAACAAAAACAAAAAGAACAAGCATAGACAGAACCCCAAACCCACCCCCCAAAACCCAGAGTCTCTGCTCACTAAATGACAACGACAGAAGGTAGTCTAACCAAATTATAATAATATCAAAAGAATGCAATAATGAATGCAATAATGACAAAACCAACCAAGCTGAGTCCACAAGCACATCTACAAACAACCAAAAGGTCACTCTGTTATACAACCAAGATACATTGTCAAATAACAAAATAATACAAAAATAAATTAAACAGTTACCTCAGCACTTCCCGGAGTGAAAAAAACAGGAAACAACCAGAAAGAATGCCTCCACATTTTAATTGATTAAAGGTAATTCCTCCCTGCTACGTAATTAACGTCAAGTTGCCCACCAATCATGGATGGAAAACTTGGATGGAGTACTACATTATTTTAAATGTTACTACAACATATTTGGGTTCTGATATCAATTTGCATGGACATTTCTGAGTAGAATGGAAGTAAAATAAATAGGTTAAAATAGGCTAAATTAAGTAATTTGAAAACTTAGTATTACCTAAAAATTTTCATGAAATTGAAGTAGATTTTCGTTAATTATGCTTGTTAGTCATTTTGGTTGTACTTAAATAATTGAGTTAGTCTGACTATAAAAGAATCACAGAAGTTACTCAATAATGGCTGAGTTGGAACTAATAAAAAATGTCCAAGCAAATTGTTACCTGTTTTTTTTAAGTTAAACCACTATATTTCTTTAGAGTGACAGTAAGAGCTATCACGTATATACAGCGTTAAGTATAGTATACTACTGTTGTTGTGCAGATCTCTCCAGTCTTGTATTGTCAGTTCTTTATGCTATATTCTACATGGTCTGTGTGTTCCTTTCATCAATAAAACAGAAAACTCCTTCATTCCACCTCCATATAATATCAGCAACATTGTTACAAATTTAGAAAATTGAAAAGATCCATCCTGCCTAGCAATGGTTCAGGCTGTTGGTGTAATTGTATCAGGGATATTTACTTGGCATACATTGGGCCCCTTGGCACCAATTCAGCATTGTTTAAATACTACAGCCTACCTGAGTATTGTTGCTGACCATGTCCATCCCTTTATGACCACAGTGTACCCATCTTCTAATGCCTACTTCCAGCAGGATAACATCCCTTGTCTCAATATAAATGCCATCACTGTATCTCAATCCAACTGAGCATCTTTGGGACGTGGTGCAACTGGAGATTTGAATCATGGATGGCCAGCCAACAAATCTGAGGAATGTTTCCAGCACCTTGTTGAATTTATGTTTATAACATTAATAATACCTAGACTCATGCATTTTCAAGAAACTGCAAATTTTGATCGGCCACGAGTCATCACTCTGACAATTTTCACAACTTGCCAGC
>JACXGM010014353.1:0-22180 GCA_016801145.1 Umbra pygmaea
ATAGGTCTATCTGTAACTGTGTTCAACAATCTAAATTTCATCTCTGTGCTGATGACAAAGAGTTTTGTGCCTTGTTTAAGTATTCACCCCCTTGGACATTTCCATATTTTGTACTGTGACAACTTGTGTGTTAGCCCTAACTCTTGCCCTATTTACTCTCCTGCAGACTGATTTACAATTGCTACAAATTTTACTCTAATTATATGCTATTTTCTAGATCGATAAAATAATATACAATATGTCAGGCTTGTTCACAGTATCTGTTGCTTCTAGACATCAAGGTTCACTCTGAGTTAGATAAAAATGTCTTTGATTACCACCATGTCTCATTATCATGGAATGACTTAGAGCAAACTTACGCTAGAGGTTTTAATGCATGTATGAGTATTTAAATATATTTTGCATGGCCACTTTACTGTTAACTGTTAACTGAATGTTTCTCTGTGTTTTTTATTATTTTAATTTTGTCTATATTTTTGTAACATAGCACAACTGTGAAAGAGACTGGTCTCAGCTTGTTCTGCCTGTATATAATAAGGTTAATAAGTAAATAATAAATATAGGCTACTCCCAATCAGTGAATTATAACTGAATAATAATATACCATTGACACAGCGATGTTTTAGGTCACAAAGTTTATGAACTTAGCAGTTCAAATGCTGCATATGAACAACACATCCAGCCCCAGCTCTGTGATCGCTTCTATCTCACATCTACACTATAGCGGAGATTTCGCCGTATGTCTGGATTCAAATGTAATTAACACCGCATTTTCATTAAGGCTTTAGCTAAGTCTGTGCCTGCCTAATCCGCCTTCACTTCTTATCCCTAAAATATACTATGTTTTCAACTACAGACATTAGATGAAAAACATTAGAGAAACGTTGCTAAATTGACAACGGAGTGAAGCGAAAACTATCCGAAAAGTGTCATAGAAGCATACAGTAGCTTGCGTGCGCGCTCACGCGAAGGGGGGACGTTTCTGGCAGGGGGTCCGTTTTTGGCACAACACCTGTCGCTTCGTATGTCTGTTGCGTATTGCTACATATTATGCTGGAGCCTTCGTCTTTTGTGTTTCTGTGTTAAGTAGCTACTCAACTTCTATGACTCCAGGCTAGTTTTAAAACGCTGCGGTTCGAACTCCGTTATTAGGACATTATCATCACAACATTCTTTTTATAAAATTGTATTGGATGTCGATTTCAGCCTCGTTATCTGAACGAACAGCAAGCCGCGGAAGAAACCCAACACTACTTGTTGAAAACAACCAGATCATCCGCATACATAAAATGATTTACACACTTATCTCTAATCATACACCTAGTGTTACAAACATTAAACTGTGAAATGTTGTATGTGGCGCTACACTAAAGTCTAGTGACGACTGACGACGCTATAAAAGCCTGTTGTGGTGCTTGCGGCACTCCCTTATCCCTCCTACAAGTTCCTATGGCCACTTGACCAGTGCGAATGCAAATGGCAAAACCGGTTTTGGGGGTTGAGTAGTTAGTAGAACTGTTTAGAAGTGGACTGTTCCTATAACTACGTTCCTTTAACTACATGGTCGGAAAGCGGCTATTGATATCTTATGACAGTCATGATGCTCTTTCAGGTTCTACGTGTGTGTCATAGCCTGTGTGTGCTTGCACCGCCACCTGCTGGTGTGACAAATTAACTGCTCTCACAGGTATGCCCTACAAATCTATTTTGCAGATCGCAGCGGGACAGAGTGGACAAAAATCCACATATGTGTAAAAAGGAGTTGAAAATGTCACGTGACCTGCAAATTGCCTGGAAGCAATCCGCAAATGCGTAAAACAGTTTTGTGTGTAGAAATGGATCCACAAAAGCGTAAATCACACTTTGTATGTGAAATAAAAAGATATTTGTACAGATAAAATTGTGTGTATTTACAAATCACACATTCTTTTTGTGAATATGGTTTTACACAACACAAATGTAAAAATACATGTTTTAGGTTGTGAGATATTTGTGCATATGTTTATTTACAGTTCTCTGCAGTACAAATTGGACAAAATTCCACAAATGTGTAAAAAGGAACTTACAAATGTAACGTGACCCACAAATTTACAGGAAGTAATTTGCAAATGTGTAAAAACAGTTTTGTGTGTAGAAATGGATCCACAAATGCGTAAATCACAATTTGTATGTGAAATAAAAAGATATTTGTACAGATTTAATTGTGTGTATTTGCAAATTGTGAGATATTTGTGTATATGTTTATTTACCGATCTCCACAGTACATATTGGACAAAATTCCACAAATGTGTAAAAAGGAACTTACAAATGTAACATGACCCACAAATTCACAGGAAGTAATCTGTAAATGTGTAAAAACAGTTTTGTGTCGTACACATCACCCTGTATTTTTGTGAATATGATTTTACACATCACAAATGTAAAAATACACATTTGCAGATAGTGAAATATTTGCGCATCATTATACACATTTGTAGATTGTCTTCTGTGGGTTAAAAATATTAAAGTCCAATTAATTATTTCATAAGAACATGAGAGCAGAAATTAGGCAAACAACAATTTCAATCAAATAATATATATTTATGTTATTTAAACAAGCGCTTTGGCAGACCTGTAGTCGAAGAGATGGCAGATCTGGAGGACCTTAATGCGCGCTCTCTACATTGGGACCTTTCAGCAGGAGATCAGGGACAGGTCTGGTATATCACAGCCAACAATAGTCAATGTATGCCAGCAGTTTTGGCGGCTATGAAGTCCCTTTCTGGTATTTTCAAACTATGACAAAAAAAAATTTATGAGATTGCTGGGTTTCCAATTGGGGCGAATTGGGCGATTGATTGTACTGCGTCTGTAGCCACCATCCATGAATGATTATGCATTTATCAATCGCAAAAACTTTAATTCAATCGATGTTCAGATCATATGTGATACCAGGATGTTTGTTCTGTTAGCCCGGTGGCCGGGTGGGACGCGCGTCTCTTTATTCTTCTAAACTGCAGCATTGGAACAATGCTACAGGAGAGCACCTTGCAAGGCTGGAGTCATCTCCTCGGTGAGTTACGCCCTCTTACAATTATTATAATAGTTCTACATAGTTCTTTGGTGAAACGGTTGGATGTGATTCCTCTCGGTGAAAAAGGTTATGCCCTGACTGAGTACCTAACACCGCTTGCAAATCCCGAAACAAGCAGGAACGCAGGTTTAACAGTGCGCACACACGCACACGAACCACAGAGTGATGTATAGGTTTGCTCAAGGGCAGGTGGCTTTGTCTTGGGTAAGCGGGGTGGGGTGGGGGACTGCTATACACACCAGAGCAGGCCTGTAACAGGCAGTTTTGGCATGCAGGGTTCTCCATGATATTGCGCTGGAGAATGGTGCCATTCAATGAAGATCAGAGGCCACATCAGCCACCGAAGGAAACAGGATCTTATTCTGAGCTTCTAATATATAAGTGCTATTTTGGGTAAAAAAGCTAGTTAAAAAATACAATGTGGAATATTTAGTGAAAATAATTATTTTATTTGAAATACACTTCAGGATCTCGTTAATCGCTTTCAATGACTATAGCAGTAATCTCAGTCAACACTGCATTGTACTTGAACAATCGACGCCTGGTTTTAATTTTCCAATTAAAACCAAGCGGTTGGCCTGCACCTGAGACCTGAGCGTCTTTATTTCATCTCAGAAGAAATCATTTTCTTTGCCGGATTTTGCTTATCCATGTCGTAAATTCCAAGGGCGAGGCCTCTAATCCATGCATATTTGTGGGCATGTTATTTAAATTATGATTGTTTTCAACTGTCTGATTTATCAACAGCCGATCATTTGTACGCTGGAATTGGAGTGATACGAAAGTTTTGTAAATCACACGTGGGTCTCGTTGTAACATGATTTCTGGGCTCAGATCTACACTGGTTTCTACGCACGTTTGATGAATGAGGGCCATTGAATCCATCTCTCAGTTCATATGGAACCACTCTGGGACTCCTGTTACACATTGATTTCATAGTGCAGACAGACTCTGCTTTCATTCTAATTGTGCAAACTATGCTGCAGACGACTGTACTTCAATCCAGAGTAACAATGTCCCTATCATTATTGGCTGGTGACATAAATGTATTTTAGCTAAAGATGCAAGTTCCAAAGTAAATATTTACATGATTTGAAAATTAGACCCTTTGATGGTTCTGTTATAGTACGAAATCCTTCAAAGAATGACCTTGGGATTTGGTTAGATTAACACCTTTATTTCCAGGCACACATAATGTGGTTGGGATGGCCCTTGTTACACACCCGACGCCTGAACCACTGGTACCACCTCATCTACAAGTCCTTACTACACAAAACACCACCTTAACTGAGCTCATTAATATCCATAGCATCACCCACTATCCATAGCATCACCCATTATCCATAGCATCACCCATTATCCATAGCATCACCCATAGCATCACCCATTATCCATAGCATCACCCATTATCCATAGCATCACACATTATCCATAGCATCACCCATTATCCATAGCATCACCCATTATCCATAGCATCACCCATTATCCATAGCATCACCCACATACCTGCGCTCAAGCAGGTATAACTCCCTTGTCGCTACAAAAGCCCACACCTAATTTGTCCGCCTCTCCTTCCAATTCTCTGCTGCTAGTGATTGGAAAAATCTACAGAAATCTCAGAAACTTGAGTCCACCGTCCCCACCACTACTTAATAACATAATAACGTATCTTTTTATTCTTGTCATAGCTATTATAAATCGGATATGATACCTAGATTTGTGAGATTCTAAGCCTTCTTTACATATCAGACATGTACAGTTTATGCAGAGTAAAATCTGCACATGTGAGCAGTGATTCTAAACCAACTTTTTTAGGGGTGAAAATGTCCTGCCGGCGGGACCCTGATCCTTAAGAGGTTAAGGCATTACTTTCAAATCTACTGACTGACCGCTGCACATGTTGATCCTAACCCCCCTCTTTGCCCATTTATGCACTAGCGTACTCATCAAAGTCATAACGCATATTGCACATAATCAACCACACAGCTGTCTTTGTATAATTTGCACATTACCATTTTCAGCCATGTTCATCATGTTACCTATCCTAGTGTTATTTCTCTTGTACTGACACTTTACATTTCAATAATCTACCTCTCTATTTTAAACCATTTTTGCACTGAATGTAGAGTATATTTTTAATCTAACCTGATACCATTTTAATGTGTAACTGTATACCTGATTGTTTGTACTTTATGTGTAACTTAATGTCTCCTTTGCACCTTGTCTTGGCCAGGCCGCGATTGCAAATGAGAACTTGTTCTCAAACGATTAACCTGGTTAAATAAAGGTGAAATAAAAAAATAAATGAAATAAAAGAAACAGTATTAAAATAGTTTCTCTGTTCATTCCTACCATACATTAAGTCTTCAAAATCCTAAATGCACATAATGCCAAAGGTGTCCTCTGAACCTAGTGAACAGTTATCAGACTTGTTCTTGGCCTCAGATAATGTGTGCGTTTGTGTTCTCTGACAAGCGTCTTCCCAGTGCCATTCGTAGCTTGCTTCTCTGATATTTGACGGTTGACATTCAAAGGTGCTCTTTCTACCTGACTGCGGCGGGTGCTCTCTCTGGCTAATGTTATCTGTTTCGCTTCAGTTTAGAGGCATAGAGGTGTGGAGGTTGGGGTGCTGGAGGCAGAGTGGGATTTTCAAAGCATAATGAGGGTTTTGCTGGGGCACTTGCCTGCCTTCTTGCCTGGTTCCATCACAGAAAATTGCTTTTATTCATCCATTCAAAGTCTACAGAGAACCATCCTAAGGCTTGAAATATACTTTGTCCCTAAGCTAAGCCTCTGTTGTAGGGTGGAAATATGAATATTACCACTGCAATTAGAATAGCAATTTTCTGCGTTCACTCTTTCTACACCTCTAGGAATAGGGTAGGATTTCATTGCCTTGTGTGGTAATGTTACCGCAACCAAGGTTTTACTTGGGGTGAGGTACCTAACATCCAGGCATTTACACATCATGCTGCTTATGGACAGTTTTAAAATGTTTGGGGCCCTAAACAGGACTCCAAACAACCAGGTAAAACATTCAGTGGATGGTGGTGAAAAAATATATTTACAAAAATGCCCTTACTCTAATTCAACACATTTTGCAATGATGCATGAATGTAGTTTTGTAACATTGTATACAATTATACACAAATTACCACAGGGAAGTGAGAAATATTAATAGGGTAAGATGGGGTAACTAGCCCCCCCAAGTACAATGTTTAATTGCTGAAACAAAAAAGCTGTTTTGAGAGTTTTGTTTTATGTGGGTCATGGCCATGCTTAGGTGAATTAATGGCTAGATTTTTTGATGGTGATTTTTTAAAGCTGCATTGTGTAAGATCTGCTCCCATCTGCTGGTAAAAATGTATATGACAAGCAACGGCGTTATTATACCGGCAACGTCAACCTGGATATTCGTTTTTTCTTTCAAAACAATAGCGCTCGTTTTGATTCATTGCAATAGTCATTGTTAATTCACTACACAGCCCGTGAATTATAACCAAATGCAATTGTATTGTGTGTAAAGAAACAATAAGAGCATGTGAAAATAATCATTTAACTTGTTTTATTAATAAAAGTAACAAATATGTTTTACACACAATTTGATTGAATATATTGTCAGTGTCTCATGTGAAAACACGATTACATTTGAAAAACATTCACTAGAGTCTGTTTTATTCAAACAGAATACTAATTTTAGCAAAACATGAACATGGACATGCAATAAATAAACAATTATTATTGCAATGAACCACAAGCGCTATTATTTTGAAACGAAAAATCCCTGTTTGTGTTGCCAGCCGAACGTTCTTGACTACTTTATAGCTTGAGCCAGCGCTACTATTACATGTCCTTGAGAACAGGCATGATCTTACATCTTCAACAGGCTTTGAAATTTCCCGGCAGTCATGAGTAATCTCCCCCTGGCATTCGTCACGGTGCCACTTGTGTAAAAGCTCGAATGGCCGAGCTTGAATTTCTTGGTATGTCCCTCTTTGGCTAATGTATTTTAAAGATGGAGGCGTAACATGGTGAGCGGGCATGATTGCATGTATTGTGAATGGAAGATTCTACACTTACGAAAATACTTTGATTATTAGGTGGAAGTAATTACACATAAATGAGCACATATTTGTGAAAGAACAAAGGTTTTTTGCTAAGAATCAACTCAAAGAAATACACAGTGGAGCTTTAAGTGATGGTAACCTTTTTTAGAAAATGGGGGGAGGGGCTAGTTACCTAATTGTGCATTAAAAACAAAAATATAAATGTAACTTCCCTGACATATGTGACCCACCACCTATATCTAGGCATATGGCCACAAAAGTCTTTTTCATTTGATAAAAGTTCAGATTCAGAGCTTTCAAATGGCAATATCAATCACTGTAATTGGAGCAACATTAGGAATTGCTTTAACAGTTTTCACAAATGTAATGGAAATTTGACATATTCACTCAACGTTTTGCCAGTAGAGTAGGCTAATACTAGAACTCCAATTTTTTTTTATTTTGTTTAAGCTCTTTCTTAAGTTGTGTAATATGCACAAACACCACTTTCACAATTGTGTATATGGTAGTATAGGATGATACATTCCATCCATAGTTTACCAGTCCTTCCATAAGACAAATGTTTTAAATTTGAATATGGTTTGCGATGTTAGAATTATCCCTCAGCATTCTTTGTCTAACTCACAGTCTAACACAACAAGCTCATTTTAATATGAGCGGTCATTAGATAGTTGGATTTTTTGGGTTGCAGATGGACTCAAACTCAACTCCCAAACCCACTGCAAGTTTTTTAGAAGACATTTTCTTTAAGCAATGGTACAGGAAAATCTGCATCAAAGTACTCTACTATTCCCGTAAGATGAAAGAATAATGACATGGCCCCCTTTTTCACCTGACCTAAACCCTATTGAGAACTTGTGGTCCCTTCATAAACGGTTGATTTACGGTGAAGGAAAACAGTACACCTCTCTGAACAGTGTCTGGGAGGCTATGGTTGCTTCTGCACAAAAAGTTGATTGTCAACAGATCAAGAAACTGACAGACTCCATAAATGGAAGGCGTATGACTGTTATTGAAAAGAAGGGTGATTATATTGGTCACTGATTTGTTTATAAATGTCAGAAATGTTTATTTATAAGTTTTGAGTTGTTTATTTGTTATTCTCACTTTAACAGATGAAAGTCAACAAGTGAGAAAATTTTCATTTTACATTTAGTTGCATATTTATTCTGCACACTAATAGTTGCCCAACATTTGTGCACACATAGATAATCTCCAAAAAAAGCCAAGACCTCACTTTTAATTACTTAATTATTCAGGTTTGAGGTATATTTACATTTTGGGTTGATAGAATACAACTTGCCTAATAATTGTGCTCAAGAGTGTATTTAAAAAAGTTTATATATTCAAAAAGTATTTTTTTGAAAAATGTGAATTTTTAAAAAGATTTGTTTTGTTCACTGTTAGGGTATACTGAACACTTAGATGTAGGTGGCGGGTCACATATATTTACAATGTTTTGAAAATATGAAAAAGAAATGATAAAATGATTTTGAAGTAAATTTATAAGAATATCTACAAAAGTTGTAAATAGACAAACAACAGTTTTTTTTACTTTATCAAAGGTAAAGGTACTTTATTTGTCATATACACATACATGTAGCAAAATTCATTCTCTGCATTTAACCCATTCCTCAAGGGAGCAGTAGGCAGCCACTTACAGCGCCCAGAGACCAACTCCTGATCTAAGCCAGTGCTTTTGTCAGGGGCACTGACTGGAGGACCAAACCTGCATGTTTTTGATGGTGGGGGAAACCGGAGAACCCAGAGGAAACCCACACAGACACAGAGGAGAACATGCAAACTCAAAACAGAAAGGCCCGGGACAACTGGGGTTTGAACCCAGAACCTTCTTGCTGTGAGGCCACAGTGCTATCCACTAGGCCACCATGCCTAGTGTTGGAGAAGTGCACGATCAGTGTCATTCAAGCAAATTGTTGGGGTATAAATGTGGCTACATGATGTGTGCATTATGTGTAATAAAGAGGGGGGCCAGGTACCCCCGGGGGGGGGCTGGTTACCCCATCTTACTGTATATTTTGCTGATAAATTGTGTAATTTTATGGCAGCTTTCTTTCAATTGTACACTTCTGTCATTTTCATAGAATAACTAATGAAATCAATGTTGACACATGCTCAGTTGGTACTTGGCCATGATTACTCATACTGTTTATGATTAATTTAACTACCATGTAAAAAAAGTTATCTGACGTAGCTTATTAAATGTTTGTCACAGACATAAAAGAGAAATATTGCACATGGCTAACAGTGTGACCAATATGTTGGTTGTAGTCTGTTGTTAGGCAAGTTGCAGCCTGGACTCACCTGAGTCCTCAGTACAACTATGCTCTTAGCCCAGTAACTGGATGCCTTGGCTCAAGTGAACAAAAGTAGATGGGATTTTTCCCGCCCCGCATGATGTCTGCACCTCATCACAAACCACTCTCGGCTGGTTTGTCCAACGAATCAAAAATCCTGACCAGCCGGGCCTGAAACTATTTCAGTTTCTAACTGGAATCCCTGTATATGCCTCAGTCATTCAACACATGTGATTAGATTCCATCAAACTTATATGATATGTAACCTCGAAAACAATGATTATTTGACATTGTGCAAAAAGTCCACATGCTGTAAGTAACCACCGTGTCGTTATGGCCTCACCTGCTTCTGTGTGTTGGCAAACCAGAAATCCTTGGCGGATAATATAATCTATTCATACTATACACTGAACACATTTACAAACATTAAATAACCTGAATGTGATTTCTAGCCAACCAACAGAAGTCTACTACAGACAAAACAGACACAAGCATCATAGGAAATAAGTCACCGTAGAACAAGGATTTACGCAGACACAGATGAAAAGTAAATAACTGAAAAAAGGACTTTGACATTATTAAAGAACAAAGTAATACGCTCAAAGACCTGCTGGCCTACAGTACCATTTTATTTTCATCCTATTTTCCCTCCCAATTCCCACTAACACGGCCTTGTCGACAGCTCCGCAACTCCTTGGAAAAATGCAGGATGGTGTGGGGTGCGCACATGGTTCATCCAACCACATTGCCGAGCTGCCAATTCTATTTGCACTGCTCATCCAACATGGAAGCCTTTAGTCAGATCATGTACGGGATGATTACTCTCACCAACTATACTTCCGTGATTTAATTTCTAGGTGCCCGATCTGCACACAAGGAATTGGAATTGTTGGAGAGCAACGTGGCAAGGTAGATGACTAGCCAAAGAACCCATAGTCAGGCTTGAACCACTGACTATCATGACGTAGACTGTCCTGCAATGCACACTACGCCACGCAGACCCCCTTCTTGCCAGACTTTGATACCACATAAACACAACATGTGAAAAAAATTACTCAAAGACAAACCGTACTGTAGGTGTGGTTTGATGATAAATGTAATAGTGTATAAGAAGACTGAATCAGCCTCATCCATGCACTCAGATGGAACTTCGGTGTAGTTGATGACACAAATGCTTGCTACCCTTGCTGTGCTCATGCCGTCATCAATGAATAAATAATGAGTGTGTTTCTTTTCTGAGTGGTCTAACTCCCAGCACTTGGCCCCTCTGCTCTCTGGGATGATTCACATTTTACAGGCTGATGTCATTCTCCTTGCATAGCTATGTGATGTTGGACTACATCTGAAGCCGCTTGGCATTAAGATCCACCTCGGTCACATGACCGTCCATCTGAAATCGCTTTTCCAGCTGAAAAGCACCGACCAAGCAAACCAATCATTGGGTTGGAAGACACCACCTTTATTTCCTATTGAAACGGACAGAACAGTCTCCTGCCCAAATGACACTGCTCTGAGCCTGAACCTCATTTTAAGTGTTGTTGTGATTGGTGGTGACATCTGAGACAAGGTGAGATCTCTTTTTGAGAACAATCTGTTTTTCAATTAGCTTGGCAAATTCGATGGTTTGATCTTGTGTCCAAAATGTACCTTTAAATAGCCCATAGGACTGCATCGGTGATCAGATTATCATGTTACATCTGCTTAACAACTATTTTCACGTTTCAAAGTATGTATTCGTAAAAAGATATCTACCTTGAGCCATAGGCTAACTAGACTCTATCAGAACATACCCTTTCAGTAACCTTTGACATTTACGGACACCCAGGATACCTTAAGGAGATTGAGTCAGTCTTGTTGTTTGTTGCATATTTGGAAACAGCAGGTGAGTCCACTTCACACTGAAATCAAGCCAGCTCCTCTCAGCATCAAATGTGTGTGGTGACCTTCAAAACTGATTGTGAATTAACTGATTCCGGAAGCCTCCGTCCGTGGCCTTTGAAGGTTACAACACTGACAATGCTGACTCTACACCCCTGCACTACCGGTAAACATGAACCCTAGTAGGGTGAAAACAAAAAGGTCTGTCGATTTCCCTTTCTATCCAACCCCTTCACCCATCCATAGGTATAGGAATCAGACACTGGGGCTCTGTCCGTCTGCTTGCAGTTTGTGTTTTCCTGTCTCTCCTATGGCCCCTTTTCTCGCTCTCTTGCTCTCTGTCTTTATAAGTCTTTCCTTGTCCCTTAGGGCAGGAGGTGTTTGTTGCGTGTGGTGGGTGGGGGGCTCTCCATTTTCCATCACAGCCCCTCCTTAATAAGGAAGAGGGATGACAATCAGACTGAAATTTATTAGAAAAACAATTAGTGGAGCTGATGGGAATGAGATGGCATGTCTCATTGTTGCGTGTAATGGAGAACAGTTTGAAGTTAATTGAGGGACAGATAGGAGGCTGGCCGATCTCCACCATGGTATTGTGTTGGGAGCATAGGGTTTATCAGTGAATCACTGAAGCACAATTCTCACTTTAACCCTGCCATAAGGCAATATGAAATGGTTTCCTAATTAATTTTATTGGGTTTGTAATGAATTTTCAATGTCTTGCATCTCTACCATTGTTGGCTTGAAGGGTCTTATGTGAGTCACACTTTTTCTCAGTTATCTGCATGTTTCTAAAATTTAGCATGTCGATTCCATCTGCCATCTGAAATTCCTAATGTTGGTTTGATGTTATCATAATCGTACATGCAACATAATACATTTTCTACTATTCCACTTAGTATTTTCTGTTATGTTGTCTTTTGGAAAACAACATTTCCAGTCTCATGTCTCACACTGTTAGTTTTCTCTTAGAGGAAGAGTGACACTCTCTGGATGAATAACAGAATGACAACCACACAACGTTGTATGCATTCCATTCCACTCATTCGTCTTTCCAGAATCCATCAGGTATAGTCAGAAAAACATACAATAATACATTAAAAGTATACTCTTGCTTTTCTTTATGGATAAAACACAGAAATGACACACTTATTTAAAGTAATAATTTACCTAGTCTCAATGTTCACACGAATTTCTAGTCAATACAGTCTAGAAATACCATATTTTGGCATACGATTAGATCTTCTATTAAAGTGTCGCGTTTCTCTGCTTTGCACTTTCACCCTGTTCATTTATGCCAGTATTTCCGAGACAAAGTAAGTGACTCCACCTCTAGGGCTGTCAAGCTAATGGTGGGTGTAAAGTAATTTAGCTACAAAGGATATCTAGATAATAGCCAGTTTGTAATTCCAGTTAGGTTTAGCTACATTGATAGCTAGCTCAAAGCAATGGCAACCGGGACTGAAACATGAAATTAGGCACATCCTGACTGATCAGGATATTGAAAGCTAAATATCTGGCTCAGAAATCATTATAAAAGACAATTTATTTTTATGATTTTACCATGTAGTAATGAACACTAAAAAACCATGATTGTATGTGGTAAAAAAATTCCTTTAAGCATACAGTGGAGGTTCGTCCACAAACAAAACCATCTATAACTGTCCTAAACATACCACACATGCTCACCATTTCAGCTTCAACACTATAAAAATGATATGCATGTCACTGTATATACATGATAAGAATGGAAATGCATTACATTATGTTGAGCAAGAACCGCAGAAGACTTGAGACAAAACCCTGCGGCGGCCTTCACTTCTCCTCAGAGAGCGGCTCTGTGTTAACAAAAGACAATTAAACGCTCCTTGCCTACTGATAGGCAGTGCAGAATCACTTCACCTGTATTCATTACCCTATCTTTTCAAAGCGAAGAGGGGTGAAATGAAATGTTGTGAGCTGAAAAGCTTTCGAATCACCTTAAGATTCAATAGCCCAACGTCACTGAGGATGAAAGGGTTATGTTATGACCTCCCTGTTAGAGGAGTTTTGGCGTACATCCAATGGCACATTAAGACCAAACCAGCTTTCTCCAGGCTATACTGTTATTAGTTTGAAGAAAAAAAGCATACTTTTTTATTGCTTCGTTAAACAATTATTCACTTTCAGCAGTTCAAGATGTTGACACACTTGAGTCAATTTGGCCTGTCGAATGAAAATTCAAAGGAAATCAAAATGATTTTTTTCTGTTCTAATTATGAGAGTCTGAATTTATGGTGGTTAAATTATGGTGGTTACCACAACTTTAAAGCAAAAAAGTTAAGCATGTTTGATAAGTTGACTTGAACTACACGTTGACGTTCTAGATGGTGTCATCGTCCTAGAGCATCAATTTAATAGGAACTGCAAATTATATTTCAAAATATGACTTTAATTGAAAATATGCAATTTTTGCTGCAGAAGGAAATTAAAGGGTGAACTCTACAATAATGCCCTTGCAAATGTTGAAGTGACTTTAAACTGTAATGTTATGGGCCCATTACAGCAGTTATGCCAGACTTGAATATAAATATCCTGATGCCTTGGTGTAATAGGGACAACATTTACAACATTTATTAAGTGGCACAAGCTCTTTTATGAGAAAGTGAATTGTAACTTAAAAGGCTTAAGGAATACCAAACAAGTTGATCATAATGAAAAGTCCTGTTGATGCCTGGAAATAGACAGACAAAACAGGAGAAAATAAGCAATACACACAGTGCTTTAAGTGTTCCCTAATGTCTCCTGTTGTTTCTTTTGTTTTACGGAGAATACAGACGAGAATAAACAAGGGAACAAGAGTCAATAAAGCAAACTGGTAAAGCCGACAACTAGAGCACTGCGACTGCCCTAGCAAGCCCATTGTTATCCATCATTCATGACCTTGACCTGGAGGTGTACTGTATGAGTGAAAGGCCCAAAGTCTCTGGAGTCTGAAATCAGCCAAGGGAGGTGAGGGGTGAAGATATCCATATGCTATGGCTTGACCTATCTCCAGATGAAAGAATGAGGTCTGGATTGATTTCTTAACAGGAGTGACCTTTTGGGTCTATGCCTCATCCCAGGCTAAGAGAGTAGAAAAAGATGGGAGTAGGCTTCACTAATGGGCTCTGAGTTTAAGAGAGATGAGAGAGGGCACACAGGCATATTACGATGACACAGGTCCAAATTCACTAGCTTTAACAAAATGGAGAATAAGAAATATGACACTAAAAACAGATAAACTACAGTATTACAGTGCCTTCAGCAAAGACATAAACAGTCTGTATGGATTGGCTTTATATGTTTTCTAAGAGCACTTTACATTTATATTGGAAAGCGAGGAAAGTCATACAACCCATATGCTGAGATTTTATGGCGACTAAAACGATGATATAGGGAATGTGAATGGGAACGACTACATAACTACATTCTTTACATATTAAGTGTTGCACAATGCACTGCAACCATAGCAATACATTATTACAAAATAATTATTGTGATGCCAACATATTTGGATGCCTAAGAACGGTTTCATATGACACAACTTTATATAGCTATATGCCATAGAAATCGAGTGCCAGTTAAAATAACTGTAATAAAATAAATACTGTTTATGAATTCTTTCAAACTACAATTTCTTGTACGTTGAGCAGCTGCAATCACCAAGCCACATGTTTTTACAGCCATCGCCCACAGATACCAGCTCTTCATCCATTCTTCCTGGGCATCTCCATCAATTTAACATTTTAAATATGTTGCAGCTATGATGGCCAGCAGTGATGCAGAATCTTCTAGTAATATTTGTATACATTGGAGTATGGCACCCTTCAAGCTAAGTTAAATTAAATTGTATAATTTCACCTTACTGTCAGTCCATGTAGCTTATATTCCAGTCCATGTACTCCATGTCATGTGTAGGCTTATGGAACAACTGTACATCTCAGAATTTCTCCCAAGTTACGTTCTCAGGAAAGTATTTTAAAAACCTGAATTACGTTATATGCCAACACATTTAGTTTTTTTTACGTTTGAACTGCACGTTTTGTTATGAGGCTATATTTTTACTTCAATTATGTTGCTCCGGTACATTTCGTTTAGCGGATTTATGCGAGAACATTCCATACATTCCATAGCGTTCGAAATTACATTGCAACATTCACAGTTAAGGTTAGGTAGGAGGATACTAATGGTTAAGGTTAGGCATGAGGTTACTAACGGTTAAGATTAGATATGACGTTACTGAAGTTAAGGTTAGAATTAAGGTTAGGGTTAACATTACAAAACCCGACAATCGCCTGTCTGCATGATGCAAGCAATGTAGAACAAAACACACACCAAGTGCCGGTCTGGATTTGAACTCGCGAACACTGCCCGCGTGCAAGTAGCAGATTTTTACGCCCATCCACCATCCCTGACCACCGTAGCAAAAACGATGCTATTTACATGCTACGTCATGATCTTCATATGTTCATATTAAACGTTATTCGAGTGTTCAATTTAGATCCCTACAAACGTAATTGACCCTCTCATACATTCATATTTCACATATTTCGGTTTTACAAAATAGTTCCCTTAGAACGTATTTCATGGGATTTAGGGCTATTATGGAAATGATAATATGCCCATATTATGGACAAATCTGCTTTTCTACACTGATTGTGTTTTAAATGAATCAGTGTGAAGTTAAATATAATATGTATTGTATTTGAGTAGAAGTGTAGTGTGTATGACAGGCTTTCAATTTTTGTGTAACATTGATGTTGTTGAAACATTATTTAAAGTATCCACGGTACTGTACCTCTATAAGCATTTCAAGAATGTGTTTCAACAGGTCCAACTACATTATTACGTATTCCTTAAATCTGGACATAACAACATTTAAAAAATAATATGACAAACATATACAGTCGTACACAAAATGTAGGCACCCCTGATAATTTCCATGATTTTCATTTATAAATAATTGGTTGTTTGGATCAGCAATTTCATTTTGATCTAAGCAAGCATTTGATAGCTATTAACGTCAGACAGTGCTGACAATACTGACAGACTGAGCAGGCTACAATTATACCCATACCATGTCCTAAAATGACCTGTAGACTCCAACTTCCAGACCATAAACACTTGTGTGGGTGAGAGAAGGATTAATTGGTGGTGACATGATGAGAGCGCCAACTTACCCTCCGACAGGGTTGTGTCAGTATGCTTTTGTCAATAATGCTTAACACCTTTCTTTAAGATTCTAGGCAGAGGTGGCTTTACGGTCTGTGGTGGACAAAAAACAAGCTAAATAGAATACCTACATTTCTATTGAAGGGTTGCCCTTTTGACACAGTTAAAGTATACCATTTATTAACCCTAGCGTTGTAGATATGGGGTATTTAAATACAATCTTAATTCACATGCCAAAGGTCCAGATCAATATTTTTTATTGATATAAACAACAACCTGATGGGGCTGGAGAAAAGTCAAAGGTTGCCTTAGGCCTAATGCTGAACAATATTATAATGATTGTATTTTACTCACAGCACACACTTAATTGTTCATTAAACAGTATGTGCACACAAACACCCAGGTGCATAGGCAGATTGGCTTGGTCTCAGTTCCCTTAAGCCAAGGCTTATTATGTCCAGAGTTGCGGAGGAAATACTAACAGACAAACTGTATATACTATGCTAAATCTCCTGTGTATTCCATTCCACCCTTGGCCCTCAGTTGGCACATTCACGTACATCTCCGCTGTTTCCAGTTCCACAAACTAAGGGAGGGGAAGTGAGCAAGAATGTAAGGGCTAATTAGACCCTCCAGTAGCCTCTTCAAAAAAGTGTCTACAATGCAGCATGCTAGCAATGTGGAATCCCAAGTCACTGGCTTATTTTTTATCTTGCATAATTTCACACAAAGAATATGTAGGCGTGCTTAATGACATTATATGCATTTGGTTACATCTGATTTTGAGATGTGACAGGTACAAATTGTAATACAGTACTGTGCAAAAGTCTTAGACACCCAAGATCCATCACGCAATACTACCAGGGAGCAACTGATTGGTCACAGCTTCATTCTGCAGCAGGACAATCACAACAAACCCACGGTGAAGGTCATGAAGGACTGTTTTCCGTGCAAAGAAGTAGGAGTTTGACAGCAGATGGTATGGCCTTGATAGTAACGTGTGCCTAAAAAATGCTATCTTCTGCAATTAAATCATCTCAATGGTTTATGTATTTATAAAATATCAGTAATTTGATCCCACATTTTTAAACAATATTCAGAATGTATGATCATTTGTTTGAACCATCGTAATGGATTGATGATGGATTTCTCCTTATAAAATTTGTATTGGAAAACAGTCCTATGACATATAAAAAAAATCATATAGGTTGGTTCCAAAATATGATAAAACAAGCTATTTCTTTCCTAGATACTTTTTTATGACTAATTTAGAATATAGGTGTCAAGTTTTCTACTAGTGATTACTGGTTTTTGTTTTTTCCAAAAATGGTGTTCAGTGGAGATAAATAGTTAGTGCAGTTATTTCCAAAAACAAATAAAAGCGACTATGTCGCCTAATTAAACTGTTTATCATTCCTGTTTTCTTTTATGTCACCAATATATTGCCCTTCATTATCTTCTGTTTTATGTCTTCATTTGTTTCATTAGTTGTTGTTCACTTAAAATCACAGCTAGTTTCTGCATTATTCTCCCACTTCATATTCATGTGTGTTGAATAAAATAATAAATATTTTACTTATCAGCTCCAAACAACTGTCAAATGCAAGTATTGTTTACTAGTAGCTTCATTGAGGCTTCATTGCATAGTTTCCCCAAAGACTCTGATGAAGATGTAAATTTACATTGAAACGTTAGTCTAAATGCACCATGAAATTATTTCCTAAGAAGAAATCTGTGTTGCACTGGCTCTCTTTTTTCTCTACATTGACTTGTCCTGCCCTGGTTGTACTGGATTGTTGTGGTTTGCAGAAGCGCAGTAAACACTTTTTTATAATTGTTTACTAGTACTTTATAGAATCACCTACATTATTTCAATTTTTTAGGGTAATGGGTTGAGTTGGGTGGACTTGAATTGGGTGGGCCGTGACCGGCCTCGCTTGATTATCTATACTACATGTGGGAAGGCTGTCTGGGAGCTAAACAAAAAATGTAAGTTGTAAAAAGAGTGTTGTTGAAGTTTGGAAGTTTATGCGTACACTCTTTACTTGTATGTTAGCTGTCAGTGTTTATGCCACTGTGAGAGCAAGTATACTCGTTGTGCATTCGCATTTACTTGTTCACCTGAACTGTACTATGTTGTGAAAACGGTGTGGTATGTGCTTGAGTTTATGCATACACTCTTTACTTCTATGTTAGCTGTCAGTGTTTATGCCCCTGTGAGAGCATAGTAAGATATATAATAATACTCGTTCTGCACTCGCTTCAACTGTTTGCCTGCAACTGCATTGCATGTATGTTTCCTGGATTGTCCATTAAAAACAAGTTTTTAACCATCTACTTCCTGCTTTGGTCTCCCTCCTTCAAATACACCACACCAAACCGGTGTTTCACAATTCTGGCATCCATTGAACATGTGAGTTCATGAAGCTGCTGTTTTTTTTCTTTTTTCTTTGCAGGATGTCAGAATAACCTCCCAGACCTGCTGTTTTGATGTGAACTGCCTCCCACCGTCATAGATCTTTTGCTTGAGTATGCTCCAAAGGTTCTCAATGGGGTTGAGGTCAGGGGAGGATGGGGGCCACACCATGAGTTTCTCTCCTTTTATGCCCATAGCAGTCAATGACACAGAGGTATTCTTTGCAGCATGAGATGATTTTGCTATGAAAAACACAGTTCTTTTTGGACCAGGGAAGAAAGTGGTCAGTCAGAAACTCTCAGAAAATATACTTTGACGAGGTCATTTTCACAGCCTTATTGGGACATGGTGACCATCCACCAACCATCCACTACTCCATCCATCTGGACCATCCAGGGCTGCACAGCACTCATCGGTAAACAAGACTGTTTGACAATTAGTCTTCAAGTATTTTTGGGCCCACTGCTACCATTTCTGCTTGTGAGCATTCCTTAGGGCCGAATAGTTTATGCACAACTACAAGCCTCTGGAGGATCCTACACCTTGAGGTTCGCAGGACTCCAGAGGCACCAGCAGCTTCAAATTAGGCCTGCACGGTTCGGGGAAAAATATGAATCGCAAATGTTTATTGCACATATGAACTAGAGATGGGCCAATACCAGTATTTGGTATAACCTGCAACTGCAATACATGTATGTTTCCCGGATTGTGTTATTAAAAACAAGCAACAACCACCTACTGCCTGCTTTGGTCTCCCTCCTTCAACTATACCCTACTCGTGACAACTCTCCTATACCAATTATATTTGTGATCCTGTTTAGCTCTGTTATTTACCTTATTGAGGTAACTGAGGTCACTTGTGCATGAAGATTCCTTTCAATCCTCAGGATTTCAGTTGTATGGATGAAATCGTGTAGATCATACTTTCAAACACATTCAAACACTTTTTGAACAGCCAGCAGCATAGAGCCCTGTATTGCACTGCTGGTTTGCTTATAAAGCTAAGCAGGGTTGGGCCTGGTTAGTCCCTGGATGGGAGACACCAGTGCTGCTGGAAGTGGTGTTGGAGGGCCAGTAGGGGGCACTCTTCCCTCTGGTCTAAAGATCATTCCCAATGCCCCAGTGTAGTGATGGGAACATCTGCCACGCGTAGGGTGCAGTCTTTCGGATGAGACGTTAAAACAGGTATCCTGACTCTCTGTGGTCACTAAAGATCCCATGGCACTGTTCGTAAGAGTAGGGGTGTTAACCCTGGTGTCCTGGACAAATTTCCAATCTGGCCCTCATACCATCATGGCAACCTAATCATCCCTATCTCTCAATTTGCTCATTCATTCCCCTCCTCTCCCTCCCTTCCCCCAGGCAGTTGCTGCAAATGAGAAAGTGTCCTCAGTGAACTTGCCTGGTAAAATAATGGTTAAACTAAACAAAAAAAACTAAGCCTTCTCCACTTCACCATAACATTAATCTTGTGGATAGAAATTCATGTTTTTTTTATTTTGGCTGAGATTATATTTTCCAAAACATTACCCTTACTATAAACTTCACTACAACACTACATGACACAGATTTAATCCTGGCCTTAAAATAGTAGAAATAGTGGTCTACTGACCTGTCTCGTATTAATGAAAACCCACTAAACTGAGAACTAATATGGATACAACACAACGTAGAGAAAAATGTTCTTTTAATTTCCCCAAAATGAGCATATTATAAAACAAGTGCTAAGAACTTCACCAAGAATCTTACTAATATTGAAAATAACTAAATGTGGGAGAATTGGATGATTACTTGGACCAGTTTAGCATACAGAGAGTATTTACCCCTTCTGCTGTAGCTGCACTTAATGAGCTTACTGGCGCTCATAGCTTACTAATGAGAAACAAGAAACTACTTGTGGATATTTTATGGAGATCTGGGTATATTTAGCTAAAACCTTTCAGGCTGGTCTTAGGGAATGTGAAACAATTTGGAAGGCAGTCTTGTAAGTTGATGCAATATGTTAAAATGCAGGAAATTTTTGTCCTGATATAGGACTCAATATAAAGGGATTGGGAAAAAAAAATGCAGCTTTTTTCCCTTCACACTATACTTCCGATCAAGACGTCAGTCAATGCAAGTGACATCTTCCTCATTCACATGACAACCTCAGCTTTTGCATAGGCTTGAGCTGCCTGAAGAAGTCATTAGAGCGAGATGAGTCTAGGAAAAATATGGATAAAGATCAGTTCTGAAAATTAGCCTCAATCTCAAGCTTGCATTCAAGATTTTACTAGGCCACTGAGCACTATTTGATGAAATACATCTATAGGTTTGTTTCAGGTGATGAGGAATATGAGAAGCAAACAGAAATATATTTTAAAAACAACAACTGCTTATATTGGTTTGATTGGTAAAAGGTAGATAGTAATTTCAAATACATTTGTCTGAAACGCCCCTTTTTCCACACGATTTGATTCCTCAAATGGCGTTCAAGACTGGAGCAAATTCAATGATTTTCAATGTATTCTCTGTAGTAAGAGAGGACGTGGGAGGTACCATGGGGTGATAAAGCAGGGATTCTTGATAGTCAGGATAAACTTTGTCCAGCAAGGTAAACAAATTTTTTTAGCTGAAGAAAATAGTTTTTGTTTAATTAATTGTGCTGAAAATTTTAATTGAGGTAATTTATTTAAGGGAACATATTTGGTTTGAAAATTTTTTCAGCACTATTAAATTGATCGAGGATTATAGGGGCCAAAACTAAATGAATAAATACATAAATAATTAAATAACTAAATAATTATATAAATTATATAATACAAAGCTTAAATAAATTACTAAGTGACAGGTCCTTCTTAAGAAATTAGCATATTGTGATAAAGTTCATTTGTTTCCATAATGTAATGATAAAAATTAAACTTTCATATATTTTAGATTTATTGCACACCAACTGAAATATTTCAGGTCATTTATTGTTTTAATTCTGATGATTTTGGCATACAGCTCATAAAAACCCAAAATTCTCAAAGAATTAGCATATTACATCTGGCCAACAAAAGAAGTGTTTGTAATACAAAAAAAAGAAAAAGTCAACCTTCAAATAATTATGTTCAGTTATGCACTCAATACTTGGTCGGGAATCCTTTTGCAGAAATGACTGCTTCAATGCGGCGTGGCATGGAGGCAATCAGCCTGTGGCACTGCTGAGGTGTGATGGAGGCCCAGGATGCTTCGATAGCGGCCTTAAGCTCAT
>JACXGM010014354.1:0-22143 GCA_016801145.1 Umbra pygmaea
GCAGTGGTGCGTGTTGTATAGTGTCATGTGGTCAGGCAGTGGTGCGTGTTGTATAGTGTCATGTGGTCAGGCAGTGGTGCATGTTGTATAGTGTCATGTGGTCAGGCAGTGGTGCGTGTTGTGTAGTGTCATGTTCTTTGGGGGGCTTGTTAGGTTTTGTGTATGGGCTGGATGGGGTTTTGTGGGTGGGGGGTGGGGGGGTTGGTAGGGATGGTTTTTAGTGAAATGTAGTTTTATTAAAGATGGGATAAAAACTCTCTCTTTCTCTCTCTTTTTCTCTGACCCATCGCTTCCCAGCAGTGGGGATTGCTATGGTTACGATTCCAAGAGGAGAAGTTGTAGCCACAGGTTGGATATTTTTAGCCTAATTGACTCAATGAAAATGTTCTGCCTTTTCACCTGTAAGAAGACAGCATGTTTTTGAACATATTAAATAGGGTTTATGGTGTTGTGGTCCAGTGAAATGAAAGTTATTCAATTCAGGAAGTCTTTTAATAAAGAAAATACCCCAAAATATATATATATATTTTTTCCCGTTCAGTCAATCGAAAAGACATTAGATTTAGATGTTTTATAAATCATTGAAATAGAATTAGAATTTATTTTTTTATTTAATTCTATGTGAGTGCACACTTGGTCTTAATGCGCAACAGATACATGCACAAGACCAGTGATAAGTTTACTAGAGCCCGACCGGTGCCGATACCGACACAACTTTTTCTATTACTATGGCTGAATTGAAAAATCTACATTTTCCTGCATCGATTGTGCTTAAAACCAGACTCCAAAGACACTCAAAGCAGGGTACCCGGGGGTCCTTAAAAAGTATTAAATAGTCTAAATTTCATTTTCCAGAATTTAAGGCCTAAAATTGTCTAAGTCTGAAATCTGATTTTCCAAGGTCTTAGAAAAATGTGAGAGTCATGCTAATTTTATTATTTTGTATTTTGTTGAAGGAAACCATAAGCGCTTTTCTGAGCAACTTAACTACTTAACAATTGCTGGCAGATTACTGTACAGTAATAACAGGTGATTACTGCTGCTCCGTAGGCTTACCTCAAATCAACTCAGCTAATTTGTTCGTTAGTTAGCTTATCAGCTTTGTCTGTTTCTGAGTGTTATTTAGGATATTTTTATTTGTGTCCTTGCAGTGTTGTTTACTGAAACTAATGTTTTTGTGATCAGTATTAGATAAATGTAAATTTCCACAGTCTCGTTTTGTTACATTTAGCGCAGGTGTATTATGCGATTCATATTACTTTTGAACAATTCCTTTTAGCAACTTGAGAGCCAGGATTCTTGGCGTTACTTCCATTCAGTCGTTTGATCTGCTGGTTGTGATTTTCTACTGCAGACTTAATTATGCACAGTCTATCATGCGCACGTAAAAATGCTGCAGGCATAATAGAAAATAAGATACATTTAGAAGTGTTCCTTTACTTAATATAATGAAAATAAATAACTTATTTGCAAATATAATTAATAGACATTGCTTTCAAATCAAATCCAAACATTCAAATGAAGTATTGCGCTGGTCACCCTCAAAGTAACCATTCAATGTGCGATCTCCAAACAATTACCAATATATTCATTAAATAAACCCTGTTGGTATTGGCGCGCATAATAAAATGACAGTGCGTACTGCTGCTTAGCACATTAGGCTAGCTTGTGCACAGGCTGGCAGCTTGCTGGCTTGTCATTTAAATGGTTCGCTTACTTTGCCGAAATCGGTCGTTTACCTTCTCATAATAGCTTTCTCCTGACTGGAGAAACCATATTAATTCGACAACACACAACAAAGAAGAAACTTATTTATCTCAACAACCTTTCGAAGGTTAATGGTTTTGCCCCAAAACTGCGGTGCTCTCTGTTATTCCTAGGTTTCTATTCATTATAATAGCGTGCTACCAGTCCCAGAGAGCTAACATACGTTAGTTACATAGGTAGATAAAGTAGATGTCATGGAAATGGTGAAACGCAGGTGTTGACATTCTCAAGTTTTGGAAAACATGTTTATGCCAGAGCTGGAGTTGTAAACACTGCAGGCTTTTTATTAAAAATGCATATTCAGAAACAATTTGACTTCAGTAGCTAGCTACAGTACAGTAGATAATACTCAGTAACTAAATATGGCTATAGCGTCTATCTATCTTATAACCCCAAAAGCCTTTTTATGCAATGTAAAACGTTGTGTGCATTTTGTGTGACTCTTACACCGGAAAGCTGTTTTTTAACTCACCTTTATAAGCAGCTTGTTATGAGCAGCTCTTCCATCCCCGCTGTTTTAATCTTTTTAAGATAATGTCTTCTTGTAATTCTCAAACCTATATTCGGTGAAAGGACAAATAAGGAATTGCAAACAAATATATCGGTCGTTATCGGTGGAAATATCACCGATACGAATATATCTGTAAACTGCTAATATTTATTATATCGGTCGGGCTCTAAAGTTTACTATTATAAACTATATTGTAATGATATTCCATGCTGGTGTGTGAGAAGGAGTGAGTCAAATGCAAAAGAGAATGCTGAAATAAATGGTGATTAATACCCAAAACACACATACACAAAATCCAAAAAGCTCAATGGGCAAAATGCAATTCAGCAACTCAAACGAAAACATAGAACTGACACAGAACAATTACAGCTTACAAGACAATAAACAAGGCTTTAAAAGACTGATAACTACATAATAATAATGGCTTCAGCTGTGGCAGATAATTCATACAGATCTATTGGATAATGGAAACATGAACATGTTGTGAGAACAAAAGAATGGCAAATACACAGACACCTAACAAACAATCCGAATAGGGGAGAAACTGGTCCTCATACCAGCTCCACTGATAGGGGGACTGTGACATTACCCCCCCACAAAGTCTCGGCCACCAATGAGCAGGCACCCCACTCAGGAGGGTGTCCCTGATGCCAAACAGAGTAGTCATTGAGAAAGGAGTCATCCTCTGCCGTGACGTAGTGCTCCTGCTCCTCCTCTTCGTCCAAGCTGGCTGTGTGTACCCGCTTGTGCCCCCCCCCCAAAATAATGGCCATTGTGTGGGGGAGGTAGGTAGCCCATACCTGTGGTGGAGAATGCGTCTCCCTCCTGAGCCAGTAGCTCCCATTTTCAGCCCTGTCGAGCCTACCCAACACCCGGTAATGGAATCTGAAGGGACGCATTCTTTCTAAAACTGTACAGCTCTATTATAGCAAACCTCCACTACTAGCCTGTTTAAGCTCTCTTTTGCTTTATCAGAGATACCTAGCCTCTTAAGGATCGCCCTGATTGTCAAATTCCGCCTAAAAAAAACATACCCAAAGTTAACCTCTTGTTACCCTGGACCTGAAGCAACGAGATACATATGTTTGATTTTTTTTAAGGAAAGACTTTAAATGCATAATTTCTTTTTTTCTACATCCTCTTTGAAAGACAACTACAAAGCCAAACATTGGAGTTTTAGCCTGCAAACACATCTAATCATCTGTCTGGTCATTTAACTCTGGCATACCGAAGTTAAAATGGAAGATCTTGGTATGTCAAAATAACTCTGTTTCATATCAATGATATATATGACGAATACGAAAAGGGTATGACACGTTTCACATGCATCTTAGGTTCAGAAGAGTATGCCCATGCTTCAAAACGTTGCGGTTATGTTCAGATTATATTTCGGTAATGTTCCGATAAGTGTTAATGTCATTTTCACATAACAAAATAGATTTTATCTGGGAAAACTATGTTCTATGTCATTACTGGGACTATTTGATGAAGAGAAAGAAAGATTTTCGACTGTAAGTATTACTTTTGTTTGTTCTCAATGTGTTGTGACCTCACTGTGTTTTGTTATTGCTAAGCAAGCTAATGGCTTTGTTGACAAGGCACATACCTCACATAGTTTCGTACCATGTTATTGGTGTCAATGCTATTCTAAAAAGGATACATTTGCTACATTTGTGGGTTTCTTAGCTTTCTATACTAATGAGCAGGGTCAGACTGGGGGTAAAACCAATACTGATTACCAGGGCCCAAGGGGAGAGAGGACCCTTGAAAAGTCTAGAATATATGGGGTTGAGGAACATGGGGGCCATCAGGACTGCCTAGGCAAAGGGCCCAGGATCTTGTGCTACACCCCTGCTTATGAGACATGTAGTTATATACAGAGTAACATTAAAACTTGTGAGCAGTGATTCTAGTCCACCTTAAGAACGGCTAAACAGGGTGCTAACCTCACATTATTACATTCCATGTTATTTTTGTCATAGCTACTGTAAAACGGAAAGATTTGCTAAATCCGTGAGTTTCTAAGTTTTCTATACATATGAGACATGTATATATTAAAGGTCCCATGGCATGCTTATTTTGGATGCTTTTATATAGGCCTTAGTGGTCCCCATATACTGTAACTGAAGTCTCTTTCCGAAATTCAGCCTTGGTGGAGAATTACAGCCACTACAAGCCAGTCCCACCATGAGCTTTCCTTAGGACGTGCCGTTTCTGTGTCAGTAGCTTTAAATGCTAATGAGGAAGAGAGAGGCGGGGTAAGTCGGAGGGTGGGGGTGTGGCCTTGACTAGCTTGGGGCCACGGTCAATGTGTTAATGTTTACAATGAATATATTGCAATGGTTCGTAGACACACAGAATCTGATCCGGATGAAGCACACGAAGACGTTGCAACTCAGCGTCTACAGCAGGACTTCTCCGAATGGTTAGTTTAAAATATTGTGCCTGGATACGGTACTTTAGTTGGTTAGTTTATGTATGCTGTTACAGTTATTATCATCATGTAGCTAATGCTAGCCTACTTTGTTGGAGAAGTCATGTTGCTCTAATTTGAAATCGTTCTAAAGCTGTATGAGCATTTATATCAGTAATCTTTGTAGCTTAGAGAAGTCTGTACTCTGGCTAATTTTTTAATGACTAAGTTCTCCATGTCCACGTATAATGAAGTCATGTTACACACAACCAATGATTTACTCCTGAAGATTGACCTCTACTTACCACCTGCTTGTCCACTCTGTCTTATATGTACCTGTATATGTATAAATATTTGTAAATAATCAGTTATAGACACTAACCAGCGCCACTATATAAGTCAGACATCTGCTATTATTTACCTTTTTGGATAGGTGCCGTTGTGGAAAATGTGCTACCATGCCCACAGAAGCTGAGAATGTTTGCTGTTTGGAGATACTTCAGGTAGCATTTTCACCACTAAATTGGAAACTACTTTAAGCACTAATTGTGCTTAAAAACAACACTTACCATCTCTAATTAGGTTACTAAAAGATTGAGGTTGAAGAACAGCTCAAATATATGGTTGACCATCCTGAATTGGAGCCTGCCTGCATGTCTACTATCTGCAGAATGCTGGCCAAATATACAGAGCTATGGTCCTCTACATTTGAGATGCATACACCAGTAAGTTATGCTTTGTTACAGAAGTTAATAAAATAATAAAGTATTTTCTTGAGTCTTGATTGTTTATTTCAATAACAAATCTTGTGCCTAATTTCATTCAATAGTGTAGACCGTGTCAAGATTTATTTACATCAAAAACACTATAAAATTGTTATAAGAAAGCATTGAAGATGATCCATAGGAGCATATGAATATTTCTTTAGATAACAACAACACAAACCAATGATAAATCTCTGCAAGACTAAATATCAGAATCAATTGTTCAGTTGCTACAGGTATCTCTCCTATCATTCATTTGTGAGCTTATGATAGGGCCTCCTGGGCCGCAGAATCTGTGTCATTATTCCAGTTTGTGTGGTCCTGTGCATCCGCTCAGAGATTCCTGATGACGAAGGCCACTACGTAGGGTTTAAACTGCCCCCCGTTTGAGCCTTGACACAAAGCTGGCAATGACATCCTCCTTGTCCGGCTTCTTATACTGCGCTGATAGGTCCTCTGGGACAGGGATGGCCAACAGCGCATTGGTGTATGGGGTAGGGTTGACAAAGGCATTCTCAAAAATAAGGTCCATCATGTCAGCAACAACCTGTGTCATGAAACACAAGCACATCATTATTTTGTTATTGGTTGTTTTTTTTACTGTGTTTTTGTGTTTAACTTATGTTTTATCAAGAGAAATACATTTTAGAATTTTTAAATTATCAAGAGAAATACATTTTAGAATTTTTAAATATGTGTTTGAATTGATTTGAACCATTACCAAAGGTTGGGTGTGTCTTCTGAGGTTTAGCTCTGCACTCTCCCTTCCTAGCCTTGGGAATAGGCCTGTGGTCGGTCTGCATTTTCAATGCATTGCAGCCAGGTAGAGTCTGGAAGTACAAGACAAAACATGCTAATATTGACAGACATTTTAGGCTACATTTTCCAAAAGTATTGAGTAAACACACTTTCTTTTACCTGCACAGCATTCCAATAAAGGGGAAAACAACATTATTTGGGGCAAAACGAAGGATGATGGCATGGTAAGCCTCCAACGATGAAGGTGGTGGTGGAGGCTCAGTTTTGCTACATCCTTCAGCGTTCTTTTGTTTGTCAGCAACTTCTCCAACTTGTAGAAAGCTGGAGTTGCTGTAGACAATAAGAAAATATCATATTAGAAAACAACACAGTACAGAATATTACAAAAATGATCTCTGATAGATTTCTGAAAGGGACAAAATAACTATATGTAGTTGTCAACATGTAATGGAAGCAAAGAGAAATTCCAGAATACTTACTAACTACATCAAAATTAAATGTATGGAAGGTGGCAAGTACATACCTTCACTTCTTAGGTGGGCCCGCAGTCGTTAAGGATAGATGTGTCCCTACAGTATGTGTTTTCAGGTGGTCTGTCTGGCAGGCATCATCCCTTGAGAGAAGCAGCTGAATGTAAACACTTGATGTGCTGGCCTGTGTAGAGACAACAAGGTCAAATTAGTAATCAGTTTATTACTTTTAATGTATTCCAGCTGCACGTTGAAGATAGATGATAAGCATGTTTAGTGAATAACATTAATAAATAAAATTAAATCTATGAAATTATAAATTGATATTACATCATATTTTTACATATTTTATATTTCATATCTTAAAAGTTCTTACATTTTTTTATTACAAATGCATCAAGCTCTGCAGAAACCTGATAAAAAGCCATTGTCTTGAATAGGGTGTGAAGGGGAATACATGAACGGGCCCATGTATTTACGAAGAGTTAACAGCCCATAATTATCTCCTCACCAGTAAAACACTAGAACTACTGCGTTCACGTAGCTGGTAAAAGACCATTGTATTCGTCTGTAGTAGGGTGGCCACCAGACAATCGTAAATATTCGGGACATTCTATACATATACAAGCAGATTATATCAGTGTCTCTGGCCCCATTGCTGTGAATTTCCCCATTCTCAGTGCACACTCTAGTCATTTCAATGAGGGGAAAGGCAGATATCGCGCACCGTAACACCAACAGCAGAACGGTTATCCAAATAACAAAGATGTGTACAGTACAACACTCGTATTAGTGTGTATTCACACACACTTGATGCTATCTACTTTTACATTAGTGACAATAACTGGGCTGTTAGCTGCAGAGCTAATGTTACAGCCACATTCTAAGCTTAACAAGCTAGGGAACCATATACAGTACAGTAAAGAAACCAAATTACATAACGTTAGTTGACTTACTTGTCCGAGGTTTGTAGCTGAGCCAAAGAGAGTAGGTACTGATCTAGACTTTATTTTCTAAAGTTCAGCAAGGCCAGCTCTGTACTGTATTGGCCGAAGTAGTCGTTGGTGAAATGTTTGGCGCAGACATAAAAAACTTTAAGAAGTTGTGTCGGCGCATTTCCAGAGAAAATCTAATTAACCCACTGGTTCTTCAGAGGTTCGGATGAAGGAAGTAAAAACACACTTGTGTTCTTTTGTACATCCAAACACTGAGCAAATGCCATGCTTCACTTGTTTGCAAGCCAAGATGTCTCTCAAGGAAAAAACAATAGTTGCGTAGCTGACTTTCTCATGGGCGGGCCAAATTCTCTGGGTGGGCAAAGCAGAGAAAGGGGAGGTAACCTTTCAAAACAGCTCGTCTGAGCTTTCATTTTCTCAAAGTCGGAGCAGAATACCCAGTGCTTGGTTTTTACCTATCGCCATTTCTAGCCACTGGGGGGCCATAGGCAGGCTAGATTAACTAATATTAATGTTAAAAAACCTCATAAAGTGAAATTTTCATGCCATGGGACCTTTAACAAAAAAATGCACTTGTGAGCAATGATTCTAATCCACCTTCAATTTCTTTGAAACAAAATAACGAACGCCTGAATGTACAAGCCACGTACCATGTTATTGTTGTCAGAGCTATTGTAAAACTGAGACATTAGCTTCATTTGTGGGTTTCTAAGGTTTCTCTAGATATGAGACATGTATATACTAACAAAAAATTGGACTTGTGAACTGTAATTGTAGTTCCGCTGGCGGGACGCCTATCCTTAAGCGGCTAGACTGGAAAGGTGCTGCGGCCCTCCCCCTATTGAAAGGGGGGAAACCCTAGACACAAACTGCTACATACATGTTTCCATCTTGCCCTACCTTTCTAAGGTCTTCAAAAGCCAAGTTATCGAACATTTCAAATCCCACTGTATCCTCTCCAATATGCAATCCAGTTTTTGAGCTTGTCATGGCTACACCTCAGCCACACTGAATTATCATAACTGACATTGATAAAACAAAATACTATGCAGTTGTCTTCATTTACCTGCCCATGGCTTTCGACTCTGTAAATCACAGCATTCTCATTGGCAGACTCAAGAGCCTTGGTTTCTCAAATGACCCCCTCGCCTGGTTCACAAAATACTTCTCAGAAAGGTGTGTTAAGTCGGAGGATCTGGACCTATGGCTGTCTCTATGAGGTGCCTCAGGGCTTGATTCTCAGGACAACTACTTTCTGTATATATCAATGATGTCGCTCTTGCTGCAGGTGACTCTCTGATCCACCTCTACACATACCATACCATTCTCTATACATCTGACCATCTAACAAAGCTGAGTCTTAAGGTAACAAACCAAACCAAAAACAAGCTCTCCCTCACTCACACACACCCACAGCTGAACACACACAATATCAACAACAACCACATGCCTTACACACTGAGAGTCCCAGAATCAACAAACAAGACCTTATTTGGCTAATGGAGTCCTCGTAGGTGGCAACACTGAGGAGAGGGCGGGACTCGCAGATGGAATTAGACCCATTTCCTAAAATCAGCTGCTGTGAAATCACAGCCTGAACATACACACATAGAACACAGCACAAACAGAGAACTCGGGGACGTAACACCAACTAGCATCACCACCATGTGTTGAGCTAGAATATGTGGAGACCTACAAATACCTAGGGCTCTGGATAGAATGCTCACTCTCCAAACCCTTATTAACTATCTTCAATCCACAAATAAATATAGGATCGCCTTCCTATTCCCCAACAAGGAATAACTCAGCGCCACACCTATCCGCGTTCAGGTAGAGATGAGCGCGACTCATGAGGAAGGGTGTGCGTGCTACTGCGCTTAATTTTTCCGGTTTGCTGGCAAGCCGTCTGTTGACACATTCCTCAAACTTCACTACAGTGAGGAGCAGTAGAGTGGAAAGAGAGGGGTGCATTGATTTCTTTCGGTGTAACAATCCATACAGGTAACAATCCATACAGGTAACAATCCACACAGGTAACAATCCACACAGGTAACAATCCACACAGGTAACAATCCACACAGGTAACAATCCACACAGGTAACAATCCACACAGGTAACAATCCACACAGGTAACAATCCACACAGGTAACAATCCACACAGGTAACAATCCATACAGGTAACAATCCATACAGGTAACAATCCATACAGGTAACAATCCACAGGGGCATCTGACTGGGGGAAAAACCAATACTGATTACCAGGGCCCAAGGGGAGAGAGGGTCCTAGAAAAGTCTAGAATATATTTTATATATATAACATTGGGGCCCATCAGACTGCCTAAGCATAGGGCCCAGGATCTCGTGCTACGCCCCTGACAATCCATACAGGTAACAATCCATGCAGGTAACAATCCACACAGGTAACAATCCACACGGGTAACAATCCACACGGGTAACAATCCACACGGGTAACAATCCACACGGGTAACAATCCACACGGGTAACAATCCACACGGGTAACAATCCACACGGGTAACAATCCACACGGGTAACAATCCATATGGGTAACAATCCATACAGCAGGTATAGAGTTTTTCTTTTTTGTCTGCACTCAATTTTGTGCCCCTACGAGTCTTGTCGCCCTTGGCATCCTGCAATCTGTATTTTGTACTTTCGTGTAACTTGTGTAACTTTATGTTGTACCTTGCGCTTTATCTTGGTTTCAGATTGAGAATATATTCTCAGTCTGCCTACCTGGTTAACAGTGGCAGCTGCTGGACTTTCAAAGAAGGGAAGCTCATTTTCGGCCTACATAATAAAAATGTTCTATTTATGTATACGTAAATTCTGCCCTACGTTCCTTTTCAAGAAAATGCTCTGTTACCCTGTCGTACCAACTAGGCATCATTTCCAGTGACTTGACCAGTGTCCTCTCAATGGCCAGCAGAGCTAGGTAGCTTAAACGGCCTTGGCCCATTGTGTTACAGGTGTAGGACTTGAGCCGCTTTAAACAGGCAAAGCTCCTTTCTACACCTGCAGATGTACTGTAGCTCCAATTGTTGCCACTAATGAGAACAGTTTGTAAATCTGAGGCATTGCACTGTCCAACGCCATGTCTTTAGGGAACACCAAGTAATCACACAGCTTTCCCCTGTTACCCTGCAAGTCTTGATCTGAATACAGGACTTGAAGTTTAAACACGCAGGAGGAATTAGGTTAAACTGAAACAAGGAATGTGGTGTATGTAATGTATGATGAACTGGCTAGACGCTGAGCATCCGTGGGTGGGACATAATCGCAGAATTCATCCAATGACCATCTAGTTTTGAACCACTGCAAAAAACTGTTCAAAGCAGCCCATTGAAGTCCATAGAAGGCAGGCTTCAAAAGGGAAATGCACTATGACGCCACGGGAATGTATGAAAAGGAAATTGAGTCAGTCGACCTGCTATATGTAGCTGATTCTGAACGAACTTGTCTACAAGATTAACGTGTTCTAACGCATTTTTTGTCAAAATGTTAACACAATAGTACATATTTGACCATAGATTTTTGGACATTTTTAGGGAAGCCGAGCTTCCCTTGCAGTCTTAAAGAAATCACACCTGCTGGTTAAATAAAGACACGGAATATGCTGAGACTGAACTACTCTGATAACCTCCTGGAAAATGTTTCTGGACCAGCATTACCTAAATTATACCATATAGACAGTTGTGTCCCATTTATTCAATTAATCATGGAATATCCTTCTGCTATACAACCCAAAGAATTTGAATCACTTCCTCCACCTACCCAATGATTTCAATGTAAATTCATCAGTTAATAATCTAATTGAGAACCTCTACATATGCCTTAGATGACTAAATCAATCTGTTAATCAGCTAAACAAGCATCTACAATGTCAAACCTCAGATGGACAAAAAAACGGGGGGTGGTGTCACACGGGGGAGGAGTCAAACATTTGACTCATTCAGCCCAGCCCCAAAGCAAGTACCCTTGTACCCCATACTGCAAAAACGTTGACTCCACCCACATTAAGCCCCACCCTAAACCGCACTCTGCAGTCAGGGGTACTTGGGAGCTTCCATCAAACTGGAACAGAAGTGCCACTCCACCAAGGTGGAAGTTTTTAGAATAGTCTGGAAAGACAGTACAGTGGAACACCAAAAAACAATCATGTGCTTGAAAAGCCTACTTTTCCTCTAGTTGGAAAGCGACCTAAAAAGGGAGTTCCACAAGTGAAGTAGTGATGAAGTTATGAACCTAAATGAAAAGATAATGATTATTAGGAAACAATACTAATTTGCCATAAGATGTCAGGACCTCAATCAATGAGGACACTTGCTTCCTTCAATAATTTCAAACCTTTATCCAGATAAATTAAATTATTGTCGGCCTACATGGAATCTCCCATTCCTCCCAAAGACGTTGGAAAAAGCTTCTTCACAGATAATCACCACCTTTTTAAGACAAAAGATATAAACTAAATGCTCCAGTCTGGTTTTATAACATAGGGCTGATATACTTTGAGGTAGTAAATCACATGTAAATGGCATCAGGCCAATGCTCTGTGTACTGTATTTCCTCACTTTACTTACTATAGTGCTGCCTTCAACACCATTGGTCACTACAAGGACATGTTCTTTCTTGGTTTAGATCTTATCTATTAGAAAATATCAGTTTTATCTGTAAACAGTCTGACAAATCAAAGGGACACTGGTGTTCCTCAAGGGTCTGTCTTTTGACCACTTTTCTTCCCACTATTTGTGCCACAGCTATGCAATAAACAAAAAGCTTTACATTTTAATGAAAAATGGTGAAGCCCCAAAATTGCCTTCCCTGGAAGCCTGTGTTTCAGACATTAGGAAGTGACTGACAGAATACATTTTTACTTTTAAAATATCCTTTTGATATAAGAAAGGCACTTCCTTGTGGGAAGAAATGAGGTAAGAAATGATTTCCTTTGTGTCCTGTTAAACATTAGGAGGACCTAAGCCCTTACACCTCAGTACTACCTGGCTTGAGAACCGCTAGTGGTCCCTGATCAAATTTCACGTGGTTGTGTTACAGATCTAGTTTCTTTCTAACACTGTCAAATGCAAACCTGGTCATTCCTGTCCATGTCCACCTGGTTGTGCAAATGATTTGGATTCTGCCCAAAGAGTTTGGACAACCCATCTGTATTTATTGATCTGGATTCTGTCTAATAACTCTGGACATGGTCCACAGTTCCTGTTTTTAGAACTGTAGATTGTTTTTTCTTTCTTTTCCTTTCCAGGCTCTGGACACGGTCCACCTGTATTTATTGACCCACTGGTCATCTTAACATGCAAAAATATTGACCTTAGAAGGTAATGTACTTTCATAGTCTTCAACCAGCACAGCCAGAAGAAGACATGACACATCCATTTCCTGTTGTTGCTTGCTTTTTGGGATTTTTGTATTCATTTGTATAAGCACTTTGTAAAAACTGGTTAGTAATATCAACTACATTTGGGAGATCGGCCCCAAAGACACCAAGGCATCGTTTTGAGAGGGCATTCAGGCCACCTCTGTTTGATAAGAATGTCTATTACGGATATTGATGACAAAATTAACTTTGTTTTCATGAAATATAATTTTTGGAATATGTTAATTTGGGGACTATGTGTAGGGCAACTCTATTCTGACCAATTGTAAATGGCCAAGTAAGCCATAGCTTTAGCACAGCCAATCAAAAACTGTAGCGATAGACAGACAGACGGTCTGAAAGACAGACTCCTGGAAGCAGCTCTATCTATCACATAGCTGTGAGAGAAATTAAAACAAATTGAAGTGACAGGGTAAAATGGCCGTGCAGTGAGGAGATCTAAGATTTTTCAAAATGCAACTGGTCCAATCGCTGTAAAAGTCTGCCGACCAAGTGGCACCCTATTCCCTTCATGGTGCACTTGTTTCTGTTCAGAAGTAGTGCCCTATATAGAGAGTAGGGTGTCATGTGGGATGCACAGAGTGCTGTGAGAAGAAGAAAAGAGTTGGATTCAGAGCAGGAATGTCCAGAGGGCAACTAGAAAGCTGATGAAATATGTTTCCCTTGAAGGCATAACATGATTCCTGATGGTAGAGAGTCTACCGTCTGGGAGATTAAACATATCCAAACCTCACGACAAAATCTCTTGTTCGGTCTCAAATGAGTCCCAATTCTTTTATAGAGCGCTACATTTGACAAGGGCTTGCATATCAAGTGTATGGCTGTATTGAAATTCAATAATATGGAACAATAGTGCTGCAATTAAGTTTGTACTGCATGGAAAATCAATATAATGCAATGGTACATTTTCACAGAGGTTTCTATTGTATGAGAGGGGTTTTGACTGAAACAGCTACAACACTAAAATTGTTCTGATCTCATCTCTATCCCACATCTTGATCCCACATCTCAAAGACACTTATTTTTTTGGACATGAACTTCATTCCCATCCTTGATGCTGAAAGGAACAGAAGAATTCAATAACAGTGCCAGAGCTTGATGTAGTGGTCTGGGCTCCTGGCTCTTGTCTGCACATGTCCCTTGGCGATGGGGAGCTCAAGTGCTGGTTCGGCCAACTGTTTGTGCCCTTCCTCTGTCTCCCCTGCGTGCCTGTGTACTGGTGGGCTTTACACGATGACGATAGCGCAGCTATATACTGTCATTGGTTGAAGCAGACAATTACATTGATGGCTGCCGCAATGGAACATCAGGAATATCACTCGTTCGAATCAGCTATCGCGTCTGTTTTAATCGCTTTGAACGTTTCCTTTTTGTTAAAAACCGAGCAAAAAACAACACTCGAAGCCTTCATATCTAAAAAAAGATCTTGTCGCGGTCTTGGCGACTCGATTCGGCAAAAGTCTGATATATCCAATTGTGCCGAAAGGCAATTGAGCGGTGTCAGTTAGTGACGCCCCTTTGGAAATGGGCTGTGAATGAACGTTGCCCAAACCCATTTCAGTTACGACTGAGAAGGGTCTGGTGTCAACCAGGCTAACATATTAGATTAACCGTTTAGAAATAATATAAACGTTTGTACACAGCCCCCCCCCATATAATGTAGAATAAGGTCATAATTATTAATATTTGGTTGCATAACCTTTGCATGCAATTACTTTTTGACTCTGGCTATCTTTTCTGGTGATGCTATGCCAGGCCTGTACTGCAGTCATCTTCAGTTCCTGCTTGTTTCAGGGACTTATTGCCTTTAGTCCAATTTAGTCAAGGTATATAGATTTTAACCATTTAGCAGATTTTCTCATCCAGAGGGGCATAAGGTGTACTATACATTTAGGTAATGTAGCAGAAGCTCTTATCCAGAGCGATTTGCAGTGGGTACATACAGTACATTTAAACTTTCAAGGAAACCCCTGTTAAATTTTGCCTAAAAAACATACCCAAAGTTAACCTCTTGTTACACTGGACCTGAAGCAAGGAGATACATTTTGAATGACTTTGAATTTTTTCGATATGTAAAATTTATTTAGAATAAATGTAGACGGTGAATATGGCACAAGATGAAATAAAGAAAATGTATAATTATTTTCTGTTTTAATTTTTCTACATCCTCTTTGAAAGACAACTACAAAGACATGTCATCCGGGTCTTGACACAGACCATCCAACCTGTCAGGTCTTATATCTCTGGCATTCCGAAGTTAAAATTGAAGATCTTGGTATCTTATAACATCTGTTTCACAAGGATGATGAATATGATGAATACAGAGAGGCTATGGCACGTTTGACATGCATCTTTGATTCGGAAGCATACACAAAGCACTGCATGTATTTCGGGTAATGTTGGGGTAAGGGTTATAGTCATTTTCACATAGAAAAATTGTTTTTACCTGGGAAAACTATACTCTGTCATTACTGGGACTCTTTGATGACAAAAAAAGAAAGATTTTCGACTGTAAGTACTATTTTTGTTTGTTCTCAATATGTTATTACCTCCCTATTTTGCTATTGCTAAGTAGCTGCTAGCAAGCTAATGGCTTTGTTTACAATGCACGTAGCTCCCATTATTACGTGCCATGTTATTGGTGTCAACGCTATTGTAAAATGGAGAGATTGGCTAAGTTAATGGGATTCTAAGCTTTTTATACATATGAGACTTGTGTATATATAAACATAAAATTGCAGTTTAGTAGTGATTCTAGTCCACCTTAAGAATGGCTTAGCCCTAACAGGCCGCTAACTTCACATTATTACATGCCATGTTATTGTTGTCATAGCTATTGTAAAACGGATACATTTTCGCTACAAGTGTGGAATTCTAAGCTTTCTATACATATGAGGCATGTATATATAACCTAAAAATTGCGATTGTGGAATGTGATTCTAGTCCACTTTTTTTGGGCCAAACGTCCCGCCAGGACACTGATCCTTCAGAGGTTAAGAGAAACTAAGTGAAACAACCACAACTAAGTAGTAAGAACATTTAATATTTAAAACAGTGAATAGGCAAAAACTGTGCTAGTAAATGATACACTGTAGCTGCACATACATGCGCTCGGTCAGCATTTCTATACAAGAGCAATTAGCAACTCTCTCTAAGATAGCAACTAGCATCTCGCATGTGGGTGCAATTCTATGAAAGGAAATGCTAGTTGCTAGTCACTAACAGTGGGTGGCCTACAAAACACGAGCATGAGCTGAGTTAGCGATCAGAGGTAAACTATATGCCAAGCAAGTGTGAGCCGTAAAGTTGGGGCCTTTTGCACTAAGGTTTACAGTTTACAGTGCATACTGTATTTAACTGCAGCAACATTTAAATATAGCCAACAAAACATAGTAGGCAACATGTAGTTTGGGATGCTAATGCTGGCATGACATCTGTAACTTGGTATGGCTACGTAAGACAGAAGATAAGCCAAACGTTACATGGTCAAGTTACTGTCAAATTGTTATTTCCGGTATGGACAGCTTAAGCTTTTCAGCTAATTACAGGGCTACACAATAGCCAATCAGAAAATAGCACTATTGTATCTGGGTAAGATTTAATGCAACAAACAATGAAAAACATCATATCCTGTAAATGTTCACGTGATTCCCACTGGAATCAACTGGAGCTCCAAGCATCAGTTTGAGCAAAGAGTAAGTCATGATCTATAAATTCACAACTTGTTTGTTAATGAACTCCCTTTACCTGATCAATTTGGTCTTAAGTTGTTGGTCTTAAACTTGTGAATTTAGAGTTATTCAGAAAAGTACTTTTACGCAAGTAAATGTCCATCTCTGCTAGCATGTACGAGATGATCGCGCTTGATGTTCTAGAGCAGGGGTGGGCAAACTACGGTCCGCGGGCCAGATGCGGCCCACCGGGTCTGGCCCACTTTGATCTGGCCCACAGTCTACTGACACTCTTGAGCGTCAAGCGCGATTGTATCGCGATTATTTCGCGAAACGTATATGCTAGCAACTAAAGCTTGGTACCACTGGAAAGACGAAGATCAGCCAAAAAGAATGAGTGTTGGCTCATCCATGTGGGTTTATCAAAGCCGACAGCTATCGCGCCTCGAATTCGGTCATGTTTTTTTTACTTTAGCCTTTTTTACTAAACACATTACAGACAGGAAGTAGGATGTGAAAATGACAAAATAGCAACTGAAATGATGTAGGACATCATCCTACACAATACCAACATGGTACCAATATGGTTGGAAAGAGGGAATGTCGCAGATAACATATTGCCTATGCAAATAAAGAGAAGTGGTTTGTCCATGTGGATTAATGACAAGCCATAGATATCGCGTCTCAAAGTTGGGTACTTTTCACTGACTATATTTTGGTAAACTAAAAACATTACAGTCAAACAAGGTTTTACAAAACAAAACATATATTTTCTGTAGGATACGCACCTAACTGTGTAGGGGGTGGGGTTAATTTAAGGAAATTAACATTTCCTATTTTTCATGCATCGCTATAAAATGCGGTCCTTCATTTGGTTTCAAAAGCTCAATGTGGCCCTCAAGCAAAAATAATTGCCCACCCCGTTCTAGAGCGTTGGGGGTCTTTGAAGGTTGATCACATGAATGTGATTGTGGGAAGCCAAAATCGTGATCATGATAAAAATGTTATTAATTGTGCAGCCCTACTGTCTTGAACCAATTTCAGAGGCTATCAAAGATCGCAGCCTTGTTTTTAGTGCTTCAAAATTTTATTGCTGATGCCGACAGGGTATTTTCGATGGTTGATTTGAACAAAACCTCAACACAAAACAGCTTGTCTCTGGACGGGACATTGTCCTCAATCATGACCCTGAAAATGGCTAGGCTTGAGCCGAACTGTTTCAAATCTGGAAATTCTTCTGCAAGTCTGAGCAATTATTAATAACAACAACCAAAACCCTAATAATTATTATTAATGAAACACCCCCAGTCCCGCGACCCATCTAACCCCCCCCTTGACCCCCTGATGGGGAATGTCACTCTTGCCTGTCTTCAAAACTTGAGAGCCCTGTAATTAGCTGAACCATAGCATTACAAAACTATTCCTCTACACTATGTGATGATGGGTAAACCATTTACATGAAGGGATGCAGCTTCAATGTTCTGATTTGCCGTGGTGTTCCAATATTGTTGGCTAGTTTCAAATGACCTAAACCGGTCCAGGAAAAAATCCCACACACTAACACATCACCGCTACAAGCCTGTTGAAACCAGGCCTGATGGAGCCATGGTCCAAATGCTAACCCTACCATCAACATGAAGTAACTGAAACCAGGCGTGCTGCTGAGTTCTCAGTGTGGCTGGGTTTTCAGTGTGCTCTCAAATAACCTAATGTCCTCCTAGGTTCTTAGTGTGTGGCTGGGTTGTGTGTTTTTAGCCTGATGTGGTCCTGGGTTCTCAGTGTGGTACCTTTACACCTGTACAACTTAATAGGCTTGGGCCAGATGAGGAAGCCACATTTCAGTCAGACTTGACAAAGAACCCTTTTCTCTCAGTATAATGTATATTTTATTTTCTCTTAACTGTACTACAGACCATCTTGTCCCTCGAATGCAAAAGACACTGAAAATCAAACATCAGAGTTTCATGTATGATTTTAGGTCCTTCAAAAAATGACTTTGACTGTAACGTAAACAGTCTTTGGTAGAGGGTTCCTTGCAAAACAAAAAACAGCATATAATTCCTGGTTCTTCAAGAAAAAAAGGGTTTGTGCAAACTGAAGGTTACTGCGAAAAGAAACATTACTGTTCCACATAATAAAGATTAAAATATTTCAAATTCAAAATCCTCTCCAGCTAAAATCTGGCTGGTCACCACAGCCAGCTGTTCAGCTCTCTGTTTACAATATCTCATTGCTCACTGTTTCTCCAGTCCATTCTCTTGCCATGTCCTCTCTCTCCTCTCTTTTTTCTCTCCTCTCTTCATCTACCTTTCCTCTCTCTGTCACAATCTTTCTCATTCTCTTATTTTGTTCTATTTTTCTCTCTCTTGCAAGACAGCAAACAGGGTATGAGGGTTATTTGGCAGTATGAAAGACAATCTAGGTGGTGTTTTGTTGATGGTTTGTAAAATGTTACATATTGAGGTGAATCTAAACAAGAAGTTCACATGGGGCCAGATATCTTGCACCCGGCGTAGCATAAGTCTCGAACGCAAGTGACTTTGCTAGTTTAAGGCGGGATATCCACTGGACACGTTGAATGCGTTGCGTTGTGCCGGAAGTCATTCATTGTCAATGAAGCAATTTGCAAGGATCCGTTTGTCTTGTGGGTTTGCTATGCAGTGCGATCAGTGTGTCGCATTCGTTCAAATTATTAAAGATGTGCGTTGCAACACCGGGCTGTTGTATAACCGGAAGTTGAAGTTCCCAATTGAACGAGTAGCACAACACGATAGTAACGCTGAATTCACAGCAGACATGGCAAACAATCCCCATATGCCATTGTAATGCAGAAACACGTACACTGCAATCAACATCGTAATCAATCTTCCGCATCTACGAGATGGTAGGCAACATTGCATACAACTGTCCACCTCCAGCAAGGCGACTGACAGGAGCTGTTTTCAGTTTAGTATTCATTGACAATACGAAAACTATCTACTGAGCTGTCAAAGCTTGTCTTGCAATCTCACACACCAATAGATGAAAGCGACCTATTAGCTCTTTCTCTGAGGTAAATCAACTTCCGGTTCTGGCACCATACAGTAAAGCACCGCACAAGGTGGATTATTTCAACTCTTGCGACACACCTGCCACACCGCATCCACATTTTGCCGGTTCCGGTAGATTTGCCGCAGCGGTGCGCATTGCTTCCTATTGAAATGAATGGACTTCCGCCGCAATGCAACCAGTTTGCCGGATCTGTTGTGAATCCAGCTTAACGGTCTTGCCTTGCGGAACCAAATGTGCGTCAAGTCCGCACTCTGCGACACTTATATCCAGTAAAAAGTAACGTGTGCTAAAATCTGACGTGTTCAGTGGACAACTCGCCTTAAGACCAATGCAATTGTCTATTTTCCATCCAGCACCCGCGTTATTTAAATAGCAAATGCACCTGCTCCCAGATTTGCGCCCATGGGCGTGCTGGTCTTACAGGGAATTGAGTTTAAGATAATTATAGGTGTATTGCTATCTTGAGGCATCAGAAAGTGACCACGTCACTGACCAACAAAAACCTGGTCTAAAGTCAAAAGCGCAGCATGTCATTGTTATTTTAACAGAAAATTAATCAAATGCGCCTTTGCTTATGCAAAGCGCGTGCACAATATGCTTGTTGCACACACACAGGGAAGTATCACACAAAGTAAGGATCACACAAACATGCAAATCCGCCATCATAATAGCAATGCGCCAAAATACAAACACGTTTGGCTCTTAAAAGGAATGGGAGATGACACTCTGCTTGGTTTATTGCATGTTACGTCCAAAACGCACCTATGAATTAAAGTGATGGTTCGGAGTAAACCTAGGGTCATTTGCAACTTGACCTCAAGCCAAACAACCCCCCCTAAGCTTTTTCCCTTATTATAACATTGGTCGAGTTAGCGCGATCAGACGAATGGCTTAATGCAGGCGCTAATGGAACCAATTTGGTATCTCGTAAATATCCCCACTAATAATGCCAGGAATGTTACCAAACTTTTACAGTAGTACAATTAGTTTCTGTACTTATAAAACGAGGCATTGAAAAGTTTGTAAGTACACCAAAAGTATATTTGAATAACACTTGCCTGATGGCTGCTACTCGCTATACTGGCTGCTACTGGCTATACGTTGTGCACTGTGCGTGATCTGGCGGGACACGCCCAAAGCACACTTGAGCCATGGCTTCACGCCATGCGCTTAGATCATTAAAATAGGGTCCATTACATGCTCATGTGTATCTAACCAAAGAGGCCATGTGGTGTTACAGAGTGTAATATGTTCTAATGAATAGAAAAAGGGACTAGACCGGAGGATACTACAACATCTAACAGTCAAATGATTACCAAAAAAGAGCATTACATAGAGATTATGGTTAGGTCCATGTACAAAAGGATTATGGTTAGGACCATGTACATAGGGATTATGGTTAGGACCATGTACATAGGGATTAGGGTTAGGACCATGTACATAGGGATTAGGGTTAGGACCATGTACATAGGGATTAGGGTTAGGACCATGTACATAGGGATTAGGGTTAGGACCATGTACATAGGGATTAGGGTTAGGACCATGTACATAGGGATTAGGGTTAGGACCATGTATATAGGGATTATTGTTAGGATGAAATACAGATTGATTAGGGTTAAGACCATGTGCATAGGGATTAGGGTTAGGACCATGTACATAGGGATTATTGTTAGGATGATATTTAGAGTGAGTATTGTTAGGACCATATCCATAGGGATTATTTTTAGGACCATGTACATAGGGATTAGGGTTAGGGCCATGTACATACAGTAGGGATTGTTGTTTGGAACATGTACTGTAATACTTTCAATGTTCTGGGAGGAACTGAAATCTGGTGGGCCATGGTTTGACTTGGGAGGGGCTGTGAGGTCATGGGACAAGGAGCAGTGTTTTATGGTACAGAGGTGGCCTTGTCACATACAGTCAACACAAGACTCAGCCAGAGGGTTGAATTATATCTGGAAGGAGACCGGCGGCAGCTATGCCAGGATGAGTATGTGGCTGGACAGGTATTCATCCCTGACTGGAGCAACTAGCTTTGGCCAGTCGGCTGGATGTTCAGAGCAGAGTGCTGCTAGCAACAGTGTTGTCTGGGAATTAAACCGTTTTTTTCTTGTGGATTAGAGTGGATTACAGGGATTACAATTCTAACATTTATAATCAAACTGTTGGTTTATCAAGGCTTCCTCACGCAACACTGAAAGGCAAACACATCCATTAACTTTAAAAACATATAAGCAAAAAAACAAACTTTTTTCAAAGAACTCCTGATAGTTCCTCAAAGAAAAACACTGCGGTTCATGGAAGAACACTGCGGTTCATAGAAGAAATCGGTTCAAAGAAGAACACTGCGGTTCATAGAAGAACACTG
>JACXGM010014355.1:0-22179 GCA_016801145.1 Umbra pygmaea
GAATGTATTTGATGATGTTGGAATGCTCACTTGCTTGAAGTCCCAGAGCATGTGGAATCCCTTCTGCTTGGCCACACTGCATTCATACAATCCTGGGGTCTGAGTGTTCATATCCACCAGACAACGATTACTGTTGTACTTGTGAGATTTGATGCCACCAATGTAGATTTCTCCACTGGTTCGATAATAACAATGCTGGGTAGAAAGAATAACAGTTTTTATGTCAGTGGTATCAATAGTAGAATTTACCTACATTTCATTTTCATATGGAGTTGAGTCCCTGGGTGTCACGGATGGTGTAGAGTTGTGAGGAGAAGGAATGGAGATCAAAGTAGAGAGGAGAGTTCTTGATGGTTTATTGAACAAAAGACGTATAACTCTTGCAGCTTACACTGACCTACATATGTACATAGTATAGGGGCTGCACTTCGGTAACTTCATAGCTACGATGCTCTACGCGGCATCGGATGCGATACTAAGAAGTAAGAGCGTATGCTTGCTCATGCTATACTGAAATATATATCCTGTATGACATATAACGAGGTGAAGGCTCAATCAAGGATATAATATTACAACCGTCGGTCAGTATCCCAACATACAGATGTCCATACGTCTCTCCTCTCCCCTGACAGGAGATAAACTCTTATAATAATGCGCGCCGAACCTCCAAAACGCTGGGATTAAATAGGCTTCTTGATTACTCATTACGCACTGGTGATCATTAGCTAGTGCACCATCCATGCGCAATGAGTAACCAAGTGCCCACTGCCTTCCAGCGCCCAGAGGTTGGCGCCCAACAAAACTTGTACACAAACGAACACAAATCCAGTATAAATAAGACTAAATACACATAAATATGCTATGAAACATAAACACCCGTACAGTTCATGACACTAGGGGTATATGTACACTAAGAAGACAGTGTACACCACCTTGACAACCTTCACATTTTGTTCTGTCATTAGCTCAGAGTTCCAAGAATTTAGTCAACTCAATGAGTATTTTCAACGTGCATGAAATGTAACAAAATTTAATGCAAATCACTATGATATTGGAAATATCATGATTTTTGCCTACGCCTAAAATCATGCCAAATCTTATACACCTTAATTGGTCCATTAATTTGGCAGGTCGATTCAGATAATTAAAAATAGAGAAATTAAGAAGTAGTTTTAATTGATTGTTTCGTGAATTTATGGATTTTGGCACATAATCCAATTTACACCTTAATTACAATTAATATCGTCCTAAAACCACCACATAAAAACAAATTAAACCACAACTTAATAAATGTCAGTTAGTGGGTAGATGAATGCCATTTTAAGGTAAAAATTAAGTGTTTTTGTTTCAAGGTGAAATATAACACAAACAATGAGTCATATTTTGGGTGTAACGATACGACTTGGACAGGAGTGTGATTACACCAAGTTTAATTTTTATTTATAAAATCGGAATTCAATAAGGCAAGGTTCAGGCAGAAACAGGTTGGTACACTTATCAATCACACAGATTCCCCAGGCAGGGTAGGTAAACATACAACGGTGATCACAGGCAGAAGTACACAATCAGAATCCAGATTAGCTGCAATTACAGCTGTAAGTTGCATTTGGGGTATGTCTGTATCAGTTTTGCACATCGAGAGACTGAAATTTTTGCCCATTCCTCCTTGCAAAACAGCTCCAGCTCAGTGAGGTTGGATGGAGAGTGTTTGTGAACAGCAGTTCTCAGTTCTTTCCACAGATTCTCGATTGGATTCAGGTCTGGACTTTGAGTTTGCCATTCTTACACCTGGATATGTTTATTTGTGAACCATTCCATTGTAGATTTTGCTTTATGTTTTGGATCATTTTCTTGTTGGAAGACAAATCTCTGTCCCAGTCTCAGGTCTTTTGCATACTCCATCATTCTTCCAGAATGGTCCTGTATTTGGCTCCATCCATCTTCCCATCAATTTTAGCCATCTTCCCTGTCCCTGCTGAAAAGAAGCAGGCCCAAACCATGATGCTGCCACCACCATGTGTGACAGTGGGGATGGTGTGTTCAGGGTGATGAGCTGTGTTGCTTTTACTCCAAACATAACATTTTGCATTGTTGCCAAAAAGTTCAATTTTGGTTTCATTTGACCAGAGCACCTTTTTCCACATGTTTGGTGTGTCTCCCAGGTTGCTTGTGGCAAACTTTAAATGACACTTTTTATGGATATCTTTCAGAAATGGCTTTCTTCTTGCCACTCCTCCATCAAGGCCAGATTTGTGCAGTATACGACTGATTGTTGTCCTATGGACAGACTCGCCCACCTCAGCTGTAGATCTCTGCAGTTCATCCAGAGTGGTCATGGGCCTCTTGGCTGCATCTCTGATAAGTCTTCTCCTTGTATGAGCTGAAAGTTCAGAGGGATGGCCGGGTCTTGGTAGATTTGCAGGGGTCTGATACTCCATTTCAATATTATAGCTTGCACAGTGCTCCTTGGGATGTTTAAAGCCTGGGAAATCTTTCTGTATCCAAATCCGGTTTTAAACTTCTCCACATCAGTATCTCGGACCTGCCTGGTATGTTCCTTGTTCTTCATGATGCTCTCTGTGCTTTCAACGGACCTCTGAGACTATCACAGAGCAGGTGCATTTATACAGAGACTTGATTACACACAGGTGGATTCTATTTATCATAATTTGTCATTTAGGTCAACATTAGATCATTCAGATATCTTTACTGAACTTCTGGAGAGAGTTTGCTGCACTGAAAGTATAGGGGCTTAATAATTTTGCTCGCTCAATTTGTCCGTTTTTTATTTGTTAAAAACGTTTGAAATATCCAATAAATTTCGTTCCACTTCATGATTGTGTCCCACTTGTTGTTGCTTCTTCACAAAAAATTACAGTTTTATATCTTTATGTTTGAAGCCTGAAATGTGGCAAAAGGTCAAAATGTTCAAGGGGGCCGAATACTTTCGCAAGGCACTGTACAACACAGGAGATCAGAATTCTGGTTATTGCGGTCTGAGCCGTGGGATGCACACGATAAATCATGTACCTGAATACTAAAAGACTAAGGACTTCTGTAACAAACCTGTGAACTATAAGTATGGCATCCATATATAATAGGTGTGTTCCCTGGAACTGGGCCTTGGTCGATACAGAGTTCCGTCTTCAGGTCATTGACCAGCTGTTGATTTTATAGATGGAAATCAGAGGAGCTTTATGAAATAGTTTTATAGGAATTTAAGAAATAGGATTTTAAATATCAGCAATAGCAACACCTCAGCCACTCTCAGAGCATTCCTCTTCATTGTAATTTTCAGGTCAGGAAGATAAGGTTTGTGGGCTCTCTCAATATGGGCTATTTTAGAACAAGGTATGACCTCGACACTTCCGCCACAAAGCCACACCTGTGATAATCAAATTAAAAAGAGTTGAGGGGCTGAAAGTTGAATGTTGACACAAACTTTAGCAGAGAGGCTTATTACCCGGATGCCAAGTTCAACATTTTCCCCTCCATAGATTTTCATGCCACCATCAAGTGCACCAATTTCTCCAAAGAACAGGCGATCAACCACGAGTATTTCCATAATGGAGGGGCTCCTGACAAACACAGTTCAAATCTGAATCAAAACTACCATCATTTGCTAAAATTAACAAATTCACCACATTGGGAATAGTGTCATTCCTTTCATTGAATAAAACCTCCCAAATATCCATTTAGGTGCTGTATAAATTATGTCCGATTTTTCTCCCCACGCTGTGCCTCCTTCTTATTCTGAAACTTAGCTACCTTTCTACAAAGATATCATGACACCTACTTTCCTGGCTGTGACTCATCCTTCAAGGCGTACCACTCAGGTCTGAAGCTTTCGTACATACACCACAGGGCCCAGTCAAAGGCATCTGTGGCAGGCCCATAAGTTTGGACTGTCAAGTCATCAAAACAGACTTTGTCAAACACTGGTGTCAAAACCAGGGTACGGTCCTCCTTTATCCTTGCTAACAGTGGCTCTGCCCTTTTCAGAGAAACACAGAACACCAAGTTAGAGGGAAGGGGATTCTACATGTCATATCATTTCAATAAATTAACAATTTTCTTAACCATTCCACATGGACTTCTATGTGAGCGTCTAAAATGGCCACAACGTCCCCAGCAGCTTTCTTCCACCCTGAGAGGCGGGCCTGTGTGAGGCCGAGCTGCTCTGCATGTTTCACTCGCTTCACCAGACCTGGACGCTCCTCATGGATGAAGCTGATGTAGGTGTCCAGCTTCTCCATTAGATCCTCTGTGACAGCAAGGCAGACACTTAACATAGATTTAAACGCATACCAACTGTAAGTTCAATCAAACCCACACCTAAGTTCAAACAAATGTATTCTGCTTTGAAATGTATATATTCATAGTAAATAGCCAAATTAGGCAAACCGTTGGAGCTGTGGTCATCCACCAGTATAATGTCTTTGAGCAGGTGTTGGGGGGTCTTGTCTATGATGCTGCGGAGTGCTCTCTTGATGATTGACAGGGCCTCGTCCAAGTAGATCAACACCACGCTGATGGTGGGCAGGTCATGTGGGTACTGGTGCTTAGCACAGCTGACAGGGACAACAAAACATGGTCAACCTCATTCATTCACTTTACCAAAGCTGCCATTTTGCTCTTTAAGATACTGTCAATTTTCCAATGATTCATTCATTCATTTAAATAAGGAACCATATATAAATGGTCATTCTTAACAAAATGTGTACCTGTGGATGTATTTCAAGGCCTACCTTCAAACTTATTGCCAATTTGCTCGACATCATGGAAAAATCTAAAGAAATCAGCCAATACCATAGAAAGTAATTCTGGTTCTTCCTTGGGAGCAATTTCCAAAAGGTACCACATCTGTACAAACAATTGTCTCATCTTCAACCGCTTATCCGGAGGCAAGTCTCTTTCCCTGGCCACATTAACCAGCTCTGACTGGGGAATCCCAAGGCATTCCCAGGCAGTGTGGAGATACAATCTCTCTACCTAGTCCTGGGTTTTCCCTGACCCAGGACTCCTCCCAGCTGGATGTGCCTGGAAAACCTCCCTAGGGAGGCGCCCAGGGGCCATCCTTACAAGATGCCCAAACCATCTCAACTGTCTCCTTTCTATGTGAAGGACCAGAGGCTCTACTCCAAGTTCCTCTCGGATGACTGAGCTTCTCACCCTATCACTAAGGGAGACACAAGCCACCTTCCTGAGAAAGCCCATTTTGGTACATGCAATCTCGTTCTTTCGGTCATGACACATCATTCATGATTATTTGCCTTCTGGCTCAGCTCTCTTTTCGTCACAGTGGTGCGGTAAAGTAAATGCATCACCACCTTCACTGCTCCGATTCTCCTGCCAATCTCATGCTCCATTGTCCCCTCACTCGCAAACAAGACCTTGAGGTACTTAAACACCTTCACTTGGGGTAAGGACTCGTTCATTCCCTAACTGGAGTACGCAATCCACCGGTTTCCTGCTGAGAGTCATGGCCTCAGATTTAGAGGTGCTAATCCTCATCCCAACCGCTTCACACTCGGGTGTGAACCGATACAGTGAGTGCTGGAGGTCACTGACCAATGATGACATGGTCCTGATGGCATCATTGGTCAGTGACCTCCAGCACTCACTGACCTCCAGCACTGAACTGCAACCCCTCCCCACTATGACTACGCCTCGATATCTTGTCCATTAATATCACAAACAGAATTGGTGACAAACCCGGACACAGCTCTCGCTTTCAGCGTACAAAGATTGGATGGCCCTGAGCAGAGACCCCCTCACCCTATACTCCTGCAGCACCTCACACATTTTCTCTCGGGGTACCCGGTCTTATGCCTTCTCCCAATCCACAAAACACATGTAGACTGGATGGGCATAATCCCAGGCCCCCTCCAGGATCCTTGCGAGAGTAAAGAGCTGGTCGATTTTTCCATGGCCAGGACACAATCCGCATTGTTCACCAAGTGTACTTCCACAATTAAATTCACAGGCACCGATCTGCACACAAGGAGTTGCTGGATGTCACAGGATAGATAATCAGACTTATCTAACCTAAATCCTGTGCAGCGCTATGCCAATTTGTGCTTCCTCTGGCAGGAGTTGTGCCCCCTCAGATTTTTGAGTCAAGTACATTTTTCTTTTAATATCAGTATTTGTGGGCACATGTTTTCATGTGTTGTGTACACTGTACAGGTGCATGACGCTTCTGGTATAAGCTATTTGTTATGTGAAAACGATCAAAAACTCAATCTAACTTTACCGCAAACCGCATTGTTTACAAACTATCACTACAACTATCACAAAATATTTCAGACTTTCAAACTGCAAAGCAATGTTTCAGCTGCTGAATTCTGTCTGATTCCAAATTCCCAGGCAATTTTTTGTAACCATATCATGTTTTTGTAATTATTTATATGAAAATAATACATTTGGACACTTCGGTAGATTTGGGCACAATTGGGCCCAATTGTGAAGGACACTAATTTAAAAAAAGTCAATTTCTCCTTGGTTGTTGACTTATTGTACTATTTTTGACATATGTTGTCCTCCCTTGGGGGACATGATTAGAAGTGTTTCCAGCACCGAATCTCAATATATGGCTTTTTATTTACATTTGAAAAATGATGTAGAAAAAAGAAACATATCTATTTTCTTTCATCTTGTGCCAGATTCACTGTGTACACATATTCTAATTATTTTTACATATCCACAAATTTCCTTTAAAAAAATGTCAAGCGTGTGTATCTCCCTACTTCAGGTCCAATATAACAAGAGGTTACATTTGGGTATGTTTTTTAAGCGGAAATTGAGTTTCAGGGCTGGATCCTTAACAGGTTAAGGACAACATACAAGTCAAGGTATTGGAGTGTCCATCACAAAGCCCTGACCTCAATCCCATAGAAAAGGTGTGGGCAGAACTGAAAAACCAAAGAAGCCTACAATCCTGACTCAGTTACACCAGTTCTGTCAGGACGAATGGGCCTTGTGGAAGGCTACCTCAAACATTTGACCCAAATTAAATAATTTTAAGGCAATACAACATTTCATTGCAAACTTCTGACCCACTGGGAATGTGATGAATGAAATAAAAGATTACATAAATCATTCTCTGCTATTATACAAATTATTCCATTTGCTATAAGCACTTGTCCCTCTGGTCAAAAAATAATTCACAATGCCCCAGGAGAGTGATGGGGAAATCTGCCCTCTGTAAGTTGGCATTTTTTGGATAGGACATTAAATAAGTGTCCTGATTCACTAATGATCCCATGGAACTGTTCATAAAAGTAGGTGTGTTAACTCTGGTGTCCTGGACAAGTCCCTGTGGACATTTCTGTTGTATCAGTGATCAGCTGACCACCTGTGTAGACACCACCTGTGATACAGCTGAATAGACCAGAAGTGTACTTGTGCGTTTTCACATCCAACATGATGATTTGAGCTGTTAGATCAGTCGTTTCATTTCACTTGAATCAAAATGTTAGGCTACCTTATCCCAAAATTAACTTCAAAATGCAGGGAATGTAATTACTGTTGAATGTCATTAACAAAAAAGGCTGTGGGTAAAATACAGAAATATTCAGCTGTTACGTAGAGATGGTGTTCAGATAAGGAAAAGTATTTACTTGGGATGACGAGTGTCTGGGATTTCTCTGTTCAGTGGTAGTCTGTCACTCAGGAAGACGTTGTATCCATACTTCTGAAACAGTTCCTCTGCTTCTATCTGCTCTTCCTCTGAGAGTTCATCACCCCAGCGTCTAAACAGATATGAGTTGGGATACATCTTTTTCACCACCTTCCTTTCCTTCTTGATCTTGGACAACTTGACAACCGGTGCCTCTTCTAGACTGCTCCTGTTGTTGACTGACTTCACTGTGGAAACAGGTGTTAACATGACTAATTACTATAATGTATGTTTTTCAATGTTTGAGGTTGTCAGTATAAATGACCAACTCATTCTCATGGCGATATGTGGGTAACCGTATGTAATGGAAATGTTGGCAAATTACCTGAGCAAGAATGGATCGATCATTTACAAGTTAAAATACTTGGGGAACATTTAGTTCAGGCATAATATGCTAAATTCGTGAGGTTAAGTTTGGTGTAAGGTGAGGTTAAGTTTAAGGTTAAGGTAACCTGACTTTTACGTTTCGTAACAGTACAAGACTTTACGTTTAACTGACTCCGGAAATGTTCACGTGTACAAATATTTTGTTTTGTACAATTTTGTACGTATCTCCATGAAAAAAGTCTGAAATTACATGTTGCTGGTTTAGCTGACATTGCTTTTATCACTGTTTGAATGGGTTTTCATAATAATGTTCATTCAATATTAGTATTTCTTATCATCAATACATGAACAGGTGACTCGTTGAGCTGAATGTATTTACTTCCGTTTCTTTTCTACATTTATTAATGATCAGGCATGCAAACAGGTCAGGGTTAAGAAAGGTGAGAAGGATACGGCAAACCCCTTAAACATATCAATCTGGTACACTTACAAAATTAAGTGGCTAGATCGATGTAGAATCTGTGCCCTTGTAAGCAAAGTCATGTTCTTTTTGACATAAATATATATTTTTGTATAGCATACATCACAAAAAACATATATCATAAAGAACTACTTTATTTTCAATATTTCAAAAGCATCACTTACTGTAAACTTAACACGCATCCAATAGACATCAGTTGTCAATGGACTCCTCAGGGTTGCAGACTGAAAAAACCTCTCCCCACTCTGCCTCTGATTGGCTGTGAGGTTTAGGCTTTAGGAGTGATGATTTGTTCCAGAGCCAGTTGTAAAGTTGCGAAGCATGGGTAAAATGCCAAATATTTTCTCATTGAATCTGCATGACTCATGTAGGTGAACCATTGCGGTTTCACCGAAAGGTAATGAGTTTGCATGCCTGAATTATATTATTTTTCCTTTGTTGCTTAAATAAATGTGTATGTACATTTTTATACAGTACTTCTAATGTTATGCTTTAATCTTTTTTATCAGATTGAAGTCTTTATTTCACACTGTAAAAATAAATAATAATTACAATATTATTTGTATATATTTATTTTTGTATCGGAATGAACCTTTGGATAATGGAGCCAAAACGTTTAATATTCACAATAGAGGGCAGATTGGATAATCAAACTGATTAATTTAGAAAACATGTTGAACTTCCATTTCAGAGAATACTTTTCTTGTTTTTGGACACTATTGTCCTTGGTACATGTCAGCATTGATTTTTGTCAAACTGATCCTGTCAGTTTGTCATATACTAGCAAATCTGCCTTTTATCCTGTGCAAAGAAAGGAGAAGAAAGATATCTGATTTAGCTTGTACTTTATATTTAAGACCTATTTTCTAGACCACACAAATACAAGGTTAGTTATTCTATGAACATAATATCTTGTAAAAAGAAAGTTAAATCTTTATCGTACATTATTAAGGATTGTAATCATTCAAAGTTAAATTGTTCTATCAAACTGGAGGTTTAGACTTACCCAACTTCTTCATGTGTGCCTACATATTCTCCTGCCATTTCAGCATGTTCTGACCCCTGCCTAAGTAAATCTGATGGGCTCTTTGCAATATTTCCCCATGAGAATTAACCTTTTTTATAATGGATGTGATGTATACTATTTCTCCCACTAGACCAGCAAAGGTGCCCTCCTTGTGTGCATGGATGGCTTCCAACACTCACACAGACATTTTATCTTGCAATGTGAGGATGAGGGTAGTTCCACTGTTCCTGGCTGGCTGGCACTCAATGGGTGCTACTGTACACATCCCTCACTGTTCCTGTATTTGGGTACATTGTGATGGGCCCTTGCCAATTAAATTATTCCATTCAGAGGTTACCATCACACAGGTGACCTTTATTGAAGTACTGAATATAAAGGAGGAAATAGCACGCGGCAAAAATCAAGAAAGGGTAGAAAGAAGGCTCACTTGAAAATAGAAAACTAGAAAACTCAAAAGACTAGCAGGAAAGCTACCTAAACAAGAAACTTACAGAAACTCTTGAAACATGAGAACTTTAAAGCTTGAAAGCATTGCACAGCGTTGACAGGAAACATCCATGACAGGGAAAATATCCAACGACACGGGGGAAGAACAGAGGGAAGGTGTCTTATGGTTTCCATAGGTGCCACTACGACAGAAATGATAGATTCCCATTCCCCCCAAATTTCTTGATCTTTCATATTGCCCCCCCCATTGTGCCTGGGATTGTGCTATTGACCTCCGGCCAGTCGCTGCACTGCCCAAGGGTCATGTGTATCACCTGTCATGTGTCGAGACCAATGCTATGTAAAACAAATATAATTTGGCATTCAGTACCACTATGGGCTATTATAAATAACTGGTGATGCCTTATGGACTTATGAATGCTCCATCAGCCTTCCAGTCCTATGTGAATGAGATCTTCAGGGATATGTTTGGTCATAGAGTAATGGTGTACCTTGATGACATGTTGGTGTATTTGGCTACCTATGACCAGCAGAGTGCTTGGGAGATTGTTGGAGCATAGTTTATATGCCAAGGCTATATATTTTAGTTTTTAGTCTCCTTCCTTGAAAACCACATCACCAGTTCAGTGTTGAAGAAGGAGGATTTGCACACTGAAGCATATTTAATGAGGTTCATTCGAGACTTTAGCAAGGCGGCATCTCTGATCACCTCCCTTCAGCTCAGGCTGCCAGGGATTTCAGCTCACTGAAGGTCCTGTTGTCCTCGGCTCTAGTTTTGGCTCACCTTGATCCATACTAGAGGTCGACCGATTATGATTTTTTAAGGCCAATACCGATAACGATTATTGGAAGACCAAAAAAGCCGATACCGATTAATCAACCGATTATTATTTTTTGTGGAGAATGACATTTCAAAAATACTGAAAAAACTAACTTTTAATATAGGCTAATTCTTAATATAATACACAAAATAGTTTCAAATCTCAAATAAATATATCAAATTATATAAATTTGTTCAAACAAAATGCAAAACAAACGGCAAAACACATAGTAGCCATATAACGATTTGTATTTGATACAACTTCGCCTATTAAATCTGTTTTGTAAAACAAACCCTTGGGTTTTGCCTCAAAAACATTTAATCTGTGCATTTTGATAGTTGTCCTTTTTTCAATCATAGTTGGTGGTGCACAACGGGAGTACAGATGTGACATAATTTCCAGAAGCACTCGATAAATATATCTGGTTTCAAAATCAATACACAAATATGACAAATTATATAAATATAACAAAAGCATTAATTGAGAAACATGGGATTTCGTCTTTAACTACAGAATTATTCTCCTGCGCAAGGAGTTGGAACAGCCAAATGTTCTTCTCTCTTTCCGCCACCATCTGACTCAACATCAGAAATAGGCTACTTTGAAAACAACGTTTGAGAACACGAATATTCCCTACTAACATGAATGCCTTTTGATTAAATGTGGAAGTAAAAAAACTGTCTTCTGTGTATCGTTTTGAATAGGCATCGTATTTTGACACGTTTTATGTGCGCAAAAGTGCGCAACTAGCCTGGAAAAATCCAGACCCAAATCCTGAACGATTAAGGGTCTTGGATCGAGTAATGTAAATGACTCAACTTGAGGGGCGGCACCAAGCGTGCATTTGAAAATCTCACTGTACGCAATTGGATAACACTAAGACCAATCACCAGTGGGTTTTCACTAACCCTATGGCGGAGCTAACTGGTGGGTAAAACTCTTGCCGTATCAGGTTGCAAAATAGCAAAAACGTCCTTTTATAAAAAAGGAACGATTCGAGCGCCGTCTTCTGTTCCTCTTTTAGACAAAAAGCCAAGTCTAACTTGTTCATTGTAGTGGCCAAAGCCGTTTTAAACAACTGGTGGTAATCCAAAGCGATCTTACAATGTTTACTAATGACTTCGAGGTCGCAGAGCTGTCGTGTCGTCATCTGTTTAACATGCCCCTGGCACGCCTATATCAGATACACCGATGTGATTGGTGCAGCTCGGCTACAAGGGCATAGTTAATGAGCCGAATTACTCGGTCCCAGAGTAACTTGCTGAGCAAATTCAAATTGTGCTCTAGCGAGAACTCTGGATTTCCAGGGTAGTGCGCAACAATGACTGTGCATTAAATCAGCACTCGTTTGGTGCCAGTACCCGATTTTGATCTACAGTACTGTTGGCTGATCTGATGATTAATTATAAATCCCCATTATTCATCATATGCAACGCAATATAGCTAGTTAACCCTTGTGCAGCAGTTTTTTTTAAAACAGGTCGTTTTTCCCCAAAAGACTTGATGCGCCTGCTTATTAATCGGCTTGATATTGGCCGATGCCGATTATGTAAAAAATGTCCAAAGATCGGCCGATTAATCTGCGCACCGATAAATCGGTCGACCCCTAATCCATACCTGCCCTTCATAGTGGAAGTGGACATGTCTAAGATGGAGGTAGGAGTTGCACTGTCCCAACACTCACGGCAATTCCCCTACACTACGCCCCTGCACCTTCTTTTTCAAAAAGCTTAACCTTGCAAAGTGGAATTAAGATATGAGTAATCGTGAGCTGTTTGCCTTCTTTGAAGCCCTGACAGGATGGAGGCACTGCCTAAATGGGTCTAAACACCTTTCCTTGTATAGATAGATCACTGAAACCTGGAGTACATCCGGGCAGCAAGGAGATTTATCCCTCGCCAGGTCAGGTGCAGATGCCAGATCAGGTGCAGATCATGCCTGCGTGACTCTGGAGGAAAGACCGGTAGAAGTCCCATTCTGCCTGATGCCTGCCTAGTGGCACCTGTGGTATGGGAGCTGGATACTGATGTATAGCAGGCTTTATGTACTGAGCCATTTCCAGTGTGGTGTCTTGCTAACTGCTGTGCAGGACAGGCTCAGCTAATGGGCACACACTACACACTCATCCGGTAATCTTAGCATCAGTCATATGCTCCAATGTCTCACCAACAAGTGCTGGTGGCACATTTTGGCCAAGAATTTGATGGTGTACTTCTCCTTGAGAGAAAAGCACCAAGTCAGCTCCCTTCAGGTAAATTACATCCCCGGTTCCACAACCGCCATGGTCACATCTCTCTATAGATTTTTTGACTGATCTGCCTACTTCACAGGGTTTCACCACCATCCTGGTTGTTGTAGACTGGTTCTCCAAAGCTTGCTGCCACCTTCCTCTGCCTGGTTTTCCCACAGCCATGCAGTTGCACTGTTTATGGGATTCTGGAGGACATAGGGACCTACCTTGCACCCGGCGCAATGTAGCGCAAAGCCTGATGCAAGTGTATGCTAGTTTAAGACCGACTCACCATCCAGTACCCGCGTCATTTAAATAGCAAATGCACCTGTGCCAATCTTTGCGCCCATGTGCATGCTGGTCTAACAGGAAGGTGTGTTCAGGAGATATTGCTATCTTGAGGCAGTGAAAAGTGATTGCACCATTGACCAACAAAACCTGGTCTAAAGTCAATTGTGCAACATTTCATTGTTATTTTAACAAATTAGTCAAGTGCGCCTAGGCTTATGCATAGCGTGGGCACACTATGCTTGTTACACATACACAGGGAAGCGCAGCAGCACACAAACATGTAAAAGATTACAAATAAAAATATTATTTATGGTGCAAATCGGCCATCATAACAGCAATACGCCAAGGTACAAACGTGCCTGGATCTTAAAGGGAATGGGAGATGACATTGACTGCATGTTACACTCAAACACACCTATGAATTAATGAAGACATTAAGTACAACCCTTTTCAACCATGCACCTGGCGCACAGACCATTTTATCCGCCACCAAACTAGCAAAAGAGGATTTGGACATAACCTAAACGCACCTGCGCCATGCACATTACGCCATATGCTTAGATTGTTAAAAATAGGACCTATAGTATTTAATACTGGTCCCCAGTTTACATCCAGACTTTGGAAGGTGTTCATGGAACATTTTGGGCTTGCAGTTAGTCTGACTTCCAGTTTCCATTCCAAGTCCAACAGGCAGGTGGAATCAGTTAACAGGGAGATCGGTAGGTTCCTGAGGTGGTACTGTCAGGAGTTTTCAGTTTTTCTGCCCTGGTGTTAGGGTGAATCCCATTTTAAGGGGTATCTACCCCTTCCCCTTAGCCCTACCCCTAGATCAAAATGAGAATTGGGATAGCCCTTACTCTCACATGACCTCACAAAACTAAGGGGAAGGGGGAAGGGGAAGGGGTAAGACAGAGAGTTGGGATTCACCCTTAGTATGCATAAAACGTTTACATGCCCTGCACCGCCAAAAGGTCCAAGTGTTGCTGGAGACCGGGTCTGGCTCCCGCACTGGAACCTTCCCCTCCTGCCCCGATGGAAGCCTGGGGGTGCGGTTTGTGGGTCCATTTAAAGTCTTAAGAATGCTGAACGAAGCGATGTACAAATTGTAGCTCCACGTCAATTTATGTACTGACCCCTCATTTTATGACTCTTTCCTCAGGCCAGTGGTGTTAGGCCCTCTCCATGAGACTGGGGTCACTCTGGACATCGAGGGAGAGCTCGTCTACTCAGTCTTTGCCATCCTTGACATGAGGCGCTGGTCTTTTTTTATTTTTAATTTAACCTTTATTTAACCAGGTAAGTTGACTAAGAACAATTTGTTATTTACAGCAACGACCTGGGAGCAATTAGGGTAAAGTGTCTTGCCCAAGGACAAAACAACATTTGGCTCAGTCGGGAATCGAAGTGGCAACCTTAATCCTATTTCTCCTGCGACTGACTCCTGACTCATCCCCCACACATCATATTTTGCAGTTCCCGAAAACAATTCCACCACAGACCAGGAAAAACCTGGTTAAAAGTCAGTGGTGTGTTATTCAGATGCATGGACCGTATGTTCAGATGCTAATTTAAGGGCGAAAGCTTGGCCATCATGTAACATGTGCACAACGCGCAATACACTTTGCTCCTCTCATCTACACAGACACAGCAGTTCCCATAATTGCAACCCATACATAATTAGAAGGAAAAATATTACCACACAAGGGATATCATTGTGGTGTCCGAAGATGTGAAAAAATAAGCATACATCTAGTGTACACATTTACCTAAATTACTCAAGCTAATTATTCACACTGATATACATCAACCACAAGGGAACCCATTTCAATCAACATAAGTAATTTGCGATGCTAATGGAAAAATTACCCATGCCTTTGTAAATTACCCTGGCTTAAGCCACGACTAATTTATGCTGGCAAACTGTCATTCCTGCCATCTTTGAGTGGAATCCCCCCTTGGATGGGTGGCTGTGAAGGGGACAATGGCTATCCGTTAAAGACATGGCTGATGACACCATTTATGATGCAGCAACAATGTGTGAAATGCTGTTCAATCGAAAACACACACAAACACGCAGTGTAGCCCAATTGAACGAACATTCGGCACACTGAAAGTGCACTTTAGGTGTTTGGATAGGACAGGAGGCACTTTACAGTCCTCAAATAGTCACAGCATTCTTTGTGGCTTGTTGTGTTTTAGACAATATTTCCATGAATCATGGATGTGTTAATGACATAGATGAGGAAATATTAGAGGACTTATGGAGACGTGATGTTGAAATGCATGTGTTTTTGCAACTTAACCCGAATGCCACAGAAGTACAATGGGAGAGGAGAGCTTATTTGACAGAAGAGTGAGGTAAGCAATGTAATCTTGGTCTAATGTTAGAATACATTGCAAAAATATCACCATAAATTTAAAACCTTGTGATTCAGTGAGAGAAAGTCCAAAACATTGGAAAGTATGTCTTTGTGAAATTTCTTTTTTTTTTTTTGGTAAAAAATAAAGATCTGTAGCTACTTCAGACCTACCCATTTTAGATTTGCATCAGGGGCAACTGTAATTTATCCTGCCGGCATAATAGCAACAGTGCCCAGGACCCGCCCACAATGTCACTTGCGTTTCACGTTTGATACTTGCATTTTAGATCATTAAAATAGGGCCCACAGTGTGCAAGAACCTCCCTACAAGATAACAAACTATAAACACTTGAAAACACAAAACACTAGAACTTCATCCGGACTGTAGTACATACTGCTGAAAGGAGACAATGGCCCTCATTTATTAAACGTGCGTACGACCTAAAACAGGCGTACGACGGGCGTACGCTGATTCCTAAGCAAGGCAAGGGATTTATCAATTTGAACGTGATCGTAGGCTGCGATAAAATCTCACGTCTGGTCTGACTTCGTGTACGCAAATTCTCTAGTGTGACTAGCGCTGTTCATGGTATAACCACCCAGTTCAGTGAATTGTTGAACCAGCAACCATTGATGAATGTGTCTGCATCGCAACTACCCCATATTGCAAATTACATTTCAGAATTACGAATAATTATATACAGCACATTGCTATTATGTGGTTTATTTTTTCCCTTTCATTTCGGGGTGGCACAGAACACGAGGGCAGAAGTTAGGCAAACAACAATTTAAATCAATTTTATTTGACATTACTGCAAAGCAAATGTTTTTTTTTCATTTATAGGAAAGCCTTCAGTACAATTAAGACTCATAACTTTTTCAAGTTACACAAAGATATATATCAAGACTACAATTAAAACACCACAAAACATTAACAGTCAAGATTTAACCCAGCCTGTTATTCCATATAAACAAAGTTTAATTTCAACACTATTAAAACTGCACAACACCTCAACTGGTGTTTCCAACACCACAGTCACAAAAAACCTTCTCAGTGTTTTCGGAAATTTCCAACTTGGCCACTGGAATTCACAAGATGGGCGATTCTCCAAGATGGCCGACCCGCTGCAGCCTGCCCCACGCCGAGCCCCGCTGTAGCCTGCTCCTGAGCTCCAGGCAGTACAGGACCTGGAGAGCCTAGTGTTGCCTCCACCACTGGGTTTCGAGGACAATCCGGCGATGGAGGATTTGGAGCTCCCTGCTCCACTACTGTCAGGGCATTATGACACCCTGCCACCAGGGCTCCCAGAACCCCTGCCTCCCGGGCTCCAAGACACGCTGCTGACAGGGCTCAACGACACCCTGCCGCCAGGGCTCCACGACACCCTGCCACCGGGGCTCCATGACACCCTGCCGCCGGGCTCCCAGAACCCCTGCCACCAGGGCTCCCTGACCCCTGCCGCCAGGGCTCCCTGACCCCTGCCGCCAGTGATCCCAGAACCCCTGCCGCCAGTGATCCCAGAACCCCTGCCACCAGGGATCCCAGAACCCCTGCCGCCAGGGCTCCACGACACCCTGCCACCAGGGCTCCATGACATCCTGCCGCCAGGGCTCCCAGAACCCCTGCCGCCAGGGCTCCCAGAACCCCGGCCGCCAGGGCCCGCTGTTTTGCCCGTCCCCGGGCCCGCTGTTTCGCCAGTCCCCGGGCTCCCTGCTCTGCCTGTCCCAGGGCTCCCTGCTCTGCCAGTCCCAGGGCTCCTTGAACTGCCTGTCCCAGGGCTCCCTGAACTGCCTGTCCCAGGGCTCCCTGAACTGCCTGTCCCAGGGCTCCCTGAACTGCCTGTCCCAGGGCTCCCTGAACTGCCTGTCCCAGGGCTGCCTGTCCCAGGGCTCCCTGAAACACCTGTCCCAGGGCTCTTTGAACTGCCTGTCCCAGGGCTCTTTGAACTGCCTGTCCCAGGGCTCCCTGAACTGCCTGTCCCAGGGCTCTTTGAACTGCCTGTCCCAGGGCTCTTTGAACTGCCTGTCCCAGGGCTCTTTGAACTGCCCCAGGGCTCCTTGAACTGTCCCAGGGCTCCCTGAACTGCCTGTCCCAGGGCTCTTTGACTTGCCTGTCCCAGGGCTCCCTGAACTGTCTGTCCCTCCTGACCCCGGGCCCTTTGTGTTCCCCACGCCGGTGTGGTGGGCTTAGGGGGGGGGGTTCTGTAACTTACGGCCCAGGGTGGGCTGGATTATGGACTTCCATTTTAGTTTCCGTTAGTTGTCTCATGTGGTTATCTGTCTGCCTTTGTTGTTATTCAATGCTTCGCATGGTGGTTTAGTTCGTCTAGTGTTCTGTGTGTAGGTTTCAGTTGCTTCCCTATGTGTGTCTTTGTTTAGATTCTGCCATATGTGTTTTGTGATGTGTTGGTTCCCCCTTGTGTTTGTTTCTATGCATTGCCTTATGTTATGTGTCTGTTTAGGTTACGTCATTTTTAATTATGCTCCCAGGTGTTTTGTGTTAGTCCTCATTTGTTTTAGTATTTAGTTTGTGGTTTTTAGTCATTATTGTTGATTATTGTTCCTGTTAGTTTACCCTCCGTATTGTGGTGTGTTGCGTTTATATATTAACTCCTGTTTTGCCTCTAATGGCAGTTTTTGATTTATAGATGTAGTGTTTGTGAATAAACACTGTTTATGTATTGGCATTCCTTCGCACTTGTCTCTCTCTCCACACCAACAATGGATGAACGTGACAGTGCCTAATTTCCACATAATTGACAGCTCTTAGGAAATACCAAACAATATGAAGTAACATTTAATTACATAATAAAGCCTTTCTAGACATTTTATAGTATTAGTAAATGATGATCACCAACTAAATGTTGATCACTGAACAAGGATGCTATATTAATTTTACAAGAAACCTAAATCTAACATGTAGGATTCCTTTTCTTATATCATAGCTACATTATTTTTATTGCATATTTGCACAAATGTCACAGTTGGTGCGGTGTAGTATGGAGAGAGGGAGACCAAAGGCAGGTAATAGATGTGTAGTTGGGTTTAATGATGGTTGTCCAGGATGTGTACAAAACAATGAGGTAATGGCAGGTGGCAGTGAGATTACACAACGGTATATAATTAGTTATACTATGCTCTATAGCGGCATAGATGCTTAATGACTAACTATAAAGAGCGTACGCCTAATGTCCAGCTACACATGTACACTGCACACTACTTACATAATAGATTTACAAATACTGAATGATAATAGTACAACAGGATATTCAAACAAACATGACCTTCATCAAACGTGACCCTCATCAACGAATCGCACCACCCTCTGGAACCAATGACTTATAAAGCTACAGAGTACTTGTTAACACCAGCTGGTAGCAATAGGCAGACTTAACAAGCCCTTTTCTATACTCATACTCTTTAGACCTGGTATTTCCTACTGGAGTCCAGAGGGTGGTGCTAACAGACCATATACACACACATATACATTTAGGCATAATACATAATCCAACACAAAACCACAGTACCTTAGACTGGATAGTATAGAACTCAAAAAGGCATGGATGCACATAAATACATAGAGTCCATAGCTCAGTCCACTGCCACACCATCCCACACAGGGACAGTGTGACAATAAAGCTATTGTGTGGGACTTTATTTGTCTATCACAGTGTTTCCCAACCTTTTCCCCAGAGGACCCTCATATTACATGTGTAACATTTCAGTAACCCCCCCCCCCCACACACACACACCATAAAGGAAAATATTTAAACAAACCCCTCCATTTTTTATATTTTATATTGCATTTGATAAAAATGGACACTGTTAACATCGTTAAAAAGAACTGTAATAAAGTGAACTTAACAATAAGATTGTCATTGTGCTTTAAATTAAGGAATGGACAGCCTGTCTTAAACAGGTGACAATCTGCCTGCAATTTGGGAACACCTCTTCTGATTCTACATTTTATATAAAAAGTAACAGTATGCAAATGGTATGTATTACATTTATTATTATTATTATGCGCCTGTATTTCTTTAATTAACACACATAACTACAAAGTAAGGAAAAACAGGCATGACATTTAGTTTTAATGGGGGCTCTGGCCCTGTATTTGTCCAGCCAGCAGTGAGATGTCAGGTTTGATTTTTGTGACAGCCAGACGAAAGTCATTGTGCACATCCAATCTGTTGCGTGATTTTGTTTTGATAGTAACCAGTGTGCTAAAATCAGTCTCTGACAAGTATGTTGTGGCAAATGGCAGAATTACTCTTGTTGATCCATGAAGTGCCAGTTTTGGAGCGATGGTTGGTCCTTTCACAAGCCAGAACTTTGCATGTTCAAGGAAGTATCTCTTTAACAAAGAATTTGACTGGATATCCATAAGTTCATCCTCTGGGTGGAGGTACTCCACTTCATTTTCTTTTGCGAGGTAAAAGGTTGATCACCCATGTTTCATTGGCGAAGTTACGTAGTCCTCAATATCTAAGAACCATGATTTAATTTCATCTTGAAAGCGCTCTATGTGGTTGGTGAATTCTCGGACCCAATTAGCAGATATTTTTCCCCCAGACTGTTTCAGCAAGGATGGAAACTGCTGCAGCTCTCCTTTTTCAATTTTATTTTTTCTGTATAAATATTTTTGAGAATTTTATCTGTCAAATCTTCTGACAGTTCTTGGTTGTGGATAGTAAGAAACTCTTTAATCTTAGTTTGAAGTTCTACAACACCTACAAGTAGCAACTTGACCGCGCAAAAGCCAACGCACCTCAGTGTGCAGGAGTAGTGTCTGGTGGGCCTCATCTTCACACAATTCTGAAAAGAGCCTCTTGTTTGTTGGGCGAGCTTTTATAAAGTTAATTATTTTAACTACTGTCTTCAGAGCTGCCAACTTTTCAAAAAACCTTGGAGTGAGATTTTGTCAGAGGTGACCACAATTATGCCACGCACACAGGTTGTTGGCACAGACATCAGAGAATTGTAATTCATTTGATTTTGTACCCATGTTGTACCCTGCATTCTGGTGGTTTGTGGGGAGGCCCAAAGCCGTTGATAGGGGCAGCCTATTGGAGATGGACAATATTAGTTACATTCTGTGTAGCAAACATAGCTGAAGGTCCATCCCCAGGAAATTTTGGATTAAGTGATGTGATTTCCTGCATTCTAGTGGATTTTTGAGTGGTCTGCTAAAGATGTGCAATACCTGAAATTACTCTGATTCATGTTTGGCATCATGACTTGTATGGCCTTCTAGACTTGAGCTTAACATTCCACCAGAAACCTTGTGTGTCTAAATGCCTAAGTACCACAATAAAGCCTTATTCATAGACCAGTGTTTAAAATTTGACCTACAGTAGGTAGGTTGATTGATATTTTGATTAGAATTGTATTAAACGGAGGGACATTGTTCTTCATTCAAAGCCCACCAAATGGTCCATCAAAAATAAATACGTGCAACAAACAAAGTGCTTAAAAGTACTTAAACAGTACATCTTTTTCCAAGCATAAAACAGATTAATGCATTACAAAAATAAAAACAAAATGAGGCATAATCAGTTTCAGATGCAGATAAGAAGCTGGTTAAAGTCCTTGTCTATGATCTGTGGGCATGGTTATACTGGCCTGTGGCCTTCTTGGAGGCCTTGATGACCTCGGAGGGGGGTTCCCATTTGAAGCAGGGCTCCAGATTGGCCATCTTTATGGTCATTATTGAGGACAGGGTGCCACCCAATCCTAGGCTGTTTCTTCTCTTGGTTTTGTTCAGTCCCACAACTGAAAACACCTGGACAAGCTTGCATCTGCATTTGCATGGGGCAACACCAGGACGAGCTTGGCGACGGCAGCAAGCCTCTCAAATTTTTGGGCTCCTGTCACCTATGGAAAATGCTCTAAATCCATCCATCCATTTTCATCCGCTTATCCGTGATCGGGTCGCGGGGGCAGCAGCTCCAGCAGGGGACCCCAAACGTCCTTTTCCTGAGCAACATTAACCAGCTCCAAATGGGGGATCCCGAGGCATTCCCAGGCCAGGTTGGAGATATAATCTCGCCACCTAGTCCTGGGTCTTCCCCGAGGCCTCCTCCCAGCTGGACGTGCCTGGAACACCTCCATAGGGAGGCGCCCAGGGGGCATCCTTACCAGATGCCCAAACCACCTCAACTGGCTCCTTTCGACGCAAAGGGGCAGCGGCTCTATTCTGAGATCCTCACGGATGACTGAGCTTCTCACCCTATCTCTAAGGGAGACGCCCACCACCCACCTGAGGAAAACCATTTCGGCCGCTTTTACCCTGAATCTCGTTCTTTCGGTCATGATCCAGCCTTCATGACCATAGGTGAGGGTAGGAACAAAAACTGCCCGGTAGATTGAGAGCTTTGCCTTCTGGCTCAGCTCTCTTTTCGTCACAACGGTGCGATACAATGAGTGTAGTACCGCCCCCGCTGCGCCGATTCTCCGGCCAATCTCCCGTTCCATTGTTCCCTCACTCGCGAACAAGACCCCAAGGTATTTGAAC